>JACDJE010000146.1:512056-638056 GCA_016647715.1 Pavo muticus | reverse complement strand
GTGGGGGGGAGGGGGGTGGAGAGGGTGTTTTTTCTTCTTAATTATCGGTGCTGTTCCCTGGCACTAACTGCTCTTCTTAAGCCTTTAGGAAAGGTAATACTTGGCAGCTCTGGCTCACCTTGCCCTGTCCACTCCTGATGTAGCTTCAGCTAATTAAATTCTCCATGCCGCAGAACAGGGCTCTGACTTAAGGTCTTAAATCTGGAGCTGAAAAGAAACATTTTTTCTGTTTGGTTAGCTGTTTTCTCCCTCTCTCCACTGTGTCTTTTTTAGTCGCTAAGGTTGGAAGGCTTTTTTGCCCTGCTTTGGCTTTAAAAGAGAGAAAAGATTTAATATTTAGCAGTAGACGAAAAGTATTTGCAGTCACATAGTTTCCAGTGTTAAAAAGCAAAAAGCTCATGTAGTCACACATTTCAGTACATGTCCTTTTTATGAGTTCCTATTTTAATAAATCAGCACAAGTTAACAGAATCAAAAGGCAAATGCATAGCTATAAATGGTGAAACACACACCATGCTTATAATTGTCCATTGCCTCCCATAGCCACGCATGCTATCTATTGTATTGGTCTCTAGTTTGTAGTGTATCTGTGCTGCACTCGCCCCAAAAGACAGGAAAATATTTTAAACGCAGGAGCTGCCATGTAAAGAGGAAATGTATTTAGGTAAAGACTCTTCATGAGTGAAGTAGACAGGTTATCCCATGTATTGTGCAGTACCCGTGGGTTCACAGGACTGCAGAATGGGAGCAACACTCCTTCCCAAGTGTTCTGGCTGTGCAAACCAGCATGGTATGGAGACCAGATTTCTACTGTCTGATGCTAGGATTGTAAATCTACCTAGGTCTGGTGTGATAATTCTTTACAAAGGATGCACTTCAGTTGCTATTAGCTGAATCCTAGAATACAGCATGGTTATTATTAGTGGATGTTTAATTAGAAGTATGATTAATTTCAGTTATGAACAAAAAACTTCTTTTCACAGGAGTGTAAGGGAAGTGAATAAGGATGTCAGGGATCTTACTTTGTTGTTAGAGAATAATAATAATGTTGGAGTACTACTGAAACTGACTAGCAGAAGACAGCAGGAGAAATAATGGGGAAAGCAGTCTTATCAAGGCACTGAAGTGATAAAGAAAAGGTTGGTTTGCTACTGTCTCAAATGGGCATCAAACAACAGAGTTCATATAAAAACAGCAAAATCTTATTATCCAGTTTTTACTTTTTTGGTGTAGCTTTCTTTTGGATATTTGTGTCTCAGATTAACTGTACTAGATTTAAAAACTGCTACTCAATAGCATGAACGTGACTAAAATTAATTGTCATCCCAGAAGCTTGCAGTTTAATCAAGAAGCAGGAAATACATGACTGGACACAACTATAAGAAACAGATCAAAGTAGTTACTCAGAATAAAAACTAGTAGGAAAAAATGAATTCCTTCTGGATTAAAGCAGTCTATTGAAAGTAAAATGTGCTCTTGTAGCGGATTCTGTATGTGGCAAGAAAGGAACAGGCTATTGGTGACTTTGTGAAGGATGTTCTCGTGTCGTCTTTGCCACTGAGCTGTAGTAGTACAGTGATTACTTGAATTCGTGACTGAAGACTTGGAACGTGTCTCCAGCTGCCTGTTTACTGAGGAATAATACCTGCTCATATGTGGCCTCCAAGAGTATCAAAGTTGGGTAAAACACACGAACTACGTAACTTAAAAACCTGCAGGAATAAAAGAGCAAACTTGAAACTTGGTGAGAATCCTGCTGCTTTCTTTAATGTTGTCATCCCGAAACTAAAGCTGTTATTCCTGAATACTGAGAAATGTGTCAGAGGAGGAGTTTTGCCTGTTTTCTCAGACACCGAAAGCAAAACAGAAAAAACATACACACACACACACACACACACACACACACATATATATATAGGATTTGTTGATTTAATTCTCTTTACATATCTCTATTAGGATGTTTTGAAATGATATAAAAGAAGATAATGGCTAATCAGATCCTTCAAATGTATTGTGGGAGTTTAATGGAGAAGCCACAAACCCTCTATCAATTCCAGTGAGCCTGCATTTGGTGTATTTAGAAGAAGAGCTTCATGGCTTAGTTTTTCTTGAATATTAGTCCACAATGTTTTTGGCAAGATGCTAGCAACCTTAATATCTTCTTCAGTGCATCTGCAGTGGTTTCAGATGTATCTTCAGCATGCAAAATGAAGTTGCAGAGATGCGGTACATATGTGGCACACTGACCTTCTGCTGCCCTCCTTACAGGACCGTGGCAGGGGCAGTGATTTAAACCACCAAAGCAAGAACTGCTAGAGGACACCTGTGAGAGCTCTCTTCCTCCCTCTTTACATTTGAATCAGAAGACAGATGTTGGTGTTTACACCAGACGTGTGAACTACTACAATAAAAACATTTTTGTATAGCCAGGCAGTAACCATTTTAAAGCAACTGAAAAAAGGAGTTGGGGAGATGTGGAAGATCACAGAGCGTGTTTATTTTTCACAAGAACTGTGCTTCATGCCAATGAGTTCAAACTCAGGAGTCCCATCGGGATCTGACCAAGGCTCCATGATAAGGGATATGCTTAAAGAAATGAATGAAAGGTGCTTACATCTGAAATCTGATGTTCCAGACCTTGTAGAGCTAGGGGGCCCTGGTTAGTGATGTCCCTTCATCATTTGAAGTCTAGCTGTAGTAAAATGCTTGGATGAAAGGCAAGTACTGAGTATATTTTTGCGCCCTCCTGACCTCAATCTGCCCAGTGGGATGTAAGCAGGTGCTTATAGCTGACTATGTGTCCAGAAATGCCGGGACAGAACCAAGTGTTCTCGATAAATGTTGATCTAGATTATGGTCTTAATAATGCTTCAGAAAACCTATGTCAGTTTGTCAGATTTCTTTTCCTCTTTAAATTCAAAAAATAAAAAATAGGGGTTTATTGATCCAGTCCCCACTATCAAGGGCAAGTATAAATGATTGGCATGAACATAATTCGTGTGTGTGTGTGTGTGAACGTTTGTGGGGCAGATTGAGTAAGGAGTACAGTTTCTGTTAAAATTAATTATTTATTGCATCAAACAAGTCTTTTCCATTAGATTTATACAAATTTGCCTATTTCTCAGTTTAACATCATGAGTCTTTCTTAGCTTTTGCTACTTCACAAAGGTTGTGGGCCTGTTTGTCACTTGCATTAAATTGTCTTTTTACCACTGCAACAATGGGAAGCAGCCTTTAAAAGGGGACTTCAATTAAGCTGTAGTGTAAGCAAAAGGTTTAGTTTAAAACAAGGACTTTAATATCTGTCCAAGTCCAGTCCTTGTGTTCAACTTCAAATATTTATGTGGACCTGACCAATACTAAAAATATGTGCAAAACTGTAGAGATAAATACCACAGACTGCAGTTATGGATCTAAATTTTGAGCAGAGCTCATCATTTACTGAAGATAAAACCTCTGAGATTGGGAACTTAATGAAAATCAGGCAGCAATGATCACCTCAAGCTGATGCTGTGTAAGGGGAAGAGCCCCACATTGCTGCTGGCAGCTTTACCCAAAGAGCAGAAGAAATGGTGTGATGGTGTCAGTGCGAGCAGACCTCTGTGAGATGACAGTGCTACAAAGAGTGGGACAGTGGGCATCTTCTGGTGTTTCTTGACAGCACTCTCCCTTCTATTTTCCCTTTCAGGTGAACGCCCCTTCCACTGCAACCAATGTGGAGCTTCTTTTACCCAGAAGGGGAACCTGCTGAGGCACATCAAGTTGCACTCTGGGGAGAAGCCGTTCAAATGTCCCTTCTGCAGCTACGCCTGCCGACGGAGGGACGCCCTCACGGGACACCTCAGGACCCACTCTGGTGAGCCTGCCTTGTCTTCTTTTCCCTCTTGTTGGTTCCTTTCTCGCTACTGCTAAAGTGAAGCAGGTTGTGAACATAACTGTGTTTCTAGTGGCTCCGGGGCTGCACCATCCCCTTCAAATAGCACAGCTCTGAGCTTTGGAAAAGCCTTGATGTGAATCAGAAAAGTTGTGGTTCGGCCACACCTCTCCTTTTGTGTAACTGAGCTTCTCTGCTGATGCTATCACGTTTCCCTTTGAATGTCTCCTTGGGTGTATCCAGGCTTTGCTGGCAGATTGTTCTGACACTCTAGGCCCCAAAGTGGCTGTGAAATTCCAAAGATCAGAAAAATCAATTTGTGCTTTTGGAAGCCTGCTCTGCAGTTCATACCAATTTCTTCATCTATTAAATGCTGTATGCTGGTAGAGCTCACACTTGCTGATCTTTCAAGATCCTTCTCATTGCATTTTTCATTCAGTTATTTCTCCTGTAAAGTTCTAATTCCTAAAGGTGTGAGAGAGATTGGGCTTTCCCTGCCTGCTTGATACAGGTTTTTTTTGATAGATTTTAAAGAAATAACATAACTATATGTTAGTAGTCATGTTGATAGCCCTGATGATCAGGATTGGAGGTGTTTCTAATCTCTATATGCTACACCAAAGGGCTGTGTTCTGCCCGCCTCACTCGTTTGTGTAGATCTCTTGAATAAGATCTTAACTTGCTGTGATTTTTATCTACTAGGATGTTCAACTTTTATGTCCAGACCATTTATAGGAGACGGTGTTTTTCATTGTTGAATGAGCAGAGATAATTGGACTGGTTAGAAGTGACAGGATTACAGATGAACTTTTTTAAGGTGTTAGCAAACGTGCGACTACTGAAACATGGTGGAAGAAGTGCGGCTGCAGACAGAAACTCTGTGTGTGAAAATGTCATCACGGAGCTTTCTGACTATTTATACACATTTATTCTAAGAGTCAGCCTCACTTCAGTGGAATTTTCTGTTTTATGAACTCTAGGGTACTGATTTTCCATTATATTTCCAAGAATCAGAAAGGATAAGCTCATAAATTTCTCCAGGTACACAGGAGGCTGCACTGTTGCAAACACACTTCAGACAGAAAGCATGAGTGCAAGCATGGGACTAAGCTGAAAGAGTATCGCCTGAGAGGTGTCAGCTGAGAGGATTTGATCTGAAAGTCAAAAGGGAAAGATGTCTGTGAAACAGTGCCTTGTGATTTTCACGTATCTGACCATAACAGTAGTTGCAACTTGAAATTTAGTAAAAAAGAGAATGCAGTTAAATTCTGGATATCTTCATTAAGGAAGGAATAATGACGTAAAAGAACTCACACAGCAAAACATGAATATTGAGGTTGAAGATTTTCTTAATATGAATATAGATTTTTATTACCTAGATGCAGCTACTGATAGCAATTATTCATTCTTCCTGTGTAAAAAGTACATGGCTGATCTTCATGCTTTTTGCATGAAGATGAAACACAATTAAAGCGTGGGATTTTCAGGAGGCATCTAAGCAGCCTATGTACACAGGTCCCACCGCAGCTCCTTTCCTAACTGCCATAGCTGTGTGCAGCTGTACTCACCTTGTAGTTTTAAGAGAGCGCTATCACTAAAAGCAGTCAGCTACAACTATTTTGAGCAGAGGCTCAAGAGAAACAGCCAAGTGCTCCCACATTACTCTCCAAGACAATTTCTAGAATAGCACTCACAGATGAAAAGTTAAAAACCTGCAGCATTGCCCAAAAACATACACCCAACCTATATGAGCATGGAAGTTAATGTGTCTTTCTGTCCCAGACACGTAGCTGGGTTGGTTTTATGCCCACAGTTGTGAACCTTGTTCGTGGAGAAGATGGATAGACATTCCCAAGAGATTTAAACTGTTTCCTATCAGCGTCCTATGCAAGCGCTTTTATGATTTAATAAGCTGCACATCAGAACCTTGTAGGTAGGCCTTGAAGACTACAGCAAAACTGTGTAAACTTCATCAAGTCCGTACATTTCATGTTATTTCTGACCAGAAAAAAAACAGGATATCACGTGGATGAATTATAGACAGAAAAGACTGAAAACAATTTTGAAATATGAGACTTCAATCCAGTTTTAGTCTGGTACATTCATGTCTAAATTGAGGTAAATCTGAATATGTTTTGGTGTTTATAAAAGGGAAGCTCTTTACATCAGTTCCTTAGTTAATACAGTTTAGAATCATATCTCCTAAGCACGGCAAGTAGTGTTATTTGGCACTAGCTGAGAATCTGGCACACGATTTCACAAATGCAAGGTGAATTTCTTTTTTTTACATTACGTATCCGTTTCCTCTTTAAACAAGGGTGCTATTAATTAAAAAAAAAAAGCCACCACTTTTCTTCTCAAGAATGTTTTAAGCTGCTCACTCTAAATGGAAGGCAGTATATGCAAGAAGGAAAGGAATTGAAGACATTTTTTTATCTTTCTTTTTTTTTTTTCCTCCGAGCTAGCTTGATCTGTGATTTGAAAGCACTTTGTGTCACTACTTAATCAGTTCCACCTCCTCATCACTGCTGCCAGTTAGTCCATTTTTCCTCTTCCTAGTGCAGAGTTTTCATGCAATAGGACAGGAAAGGTGAAAAAGTAAGGAATTGTTAACATAAATTAGCAGAAGCACCGCAGAGAGGTTTGAAATGAAACTACTATTAGCTTAAAAAAAAAAAAGATTGCTTTTGGTGGTTGCTTTTTTTTGTTTGTTTTGGTTTTTTCTTTTCTTTTTTGCCTTGGTAGAATTATTTGGTTTGTGCTGTTTAATATTATTTCTTTATCTTTTTAAGTGTTTCTGAGTATCATGGTCTTGTGCAGAATTGTATCTTACTATGTGTTTCTAGCAAAGTATTACTTCGCATCTGTAGTACTTACTGCTGTTTAACCCTAAATAATTAAGGACTTATCTTGCAGTTATTTGCTCCTGCAGTTGTTTACCTTTTACTGACATATGCAGTTCTGATGAACTTTGTGTCTATATTTTCCTCCCACACGCAGCTTCTTTGGCTTCAGCAATATAATGATGCCTTCAGGACAACAGTAGGATAATGCCTGGGGAGAGATTCCTGCAGAGAATTGCACTAAGAGCCGGCTTGAGCCTGACGGTTCTTACAGGAGTTTCAGATACTGTTTCCAGGATTAGCTCTGAGGTTCCACAACAGAGGTGATACTGGAGAGGTGCCCAAGCAGGCTTCTGGGACTTGAGTCTAAGGACAGGCTGTAGGGAGCTGGAGCAACAGTTGGTAGCCCCTTCCTGCAGGGTGTGTGACCAGCCAGCAGGCATTGGCTTTACCTTGCCTAACGTTTGCTGTTTTAAAGAGGAAGACATCCAGACAAAGCCAGTCCCTGATGGAAGTCACAAAGCACCTGCCGCGTCACCCTGAGACGTGCTCATATCCTCTGTCATCTCTAGAACTGCGCAACTAAACGAAGATGCATACAAGATGGATGAGACAAATTCTGCTGTAGGCAACTAATGAGCAAAGCAAAAATGTTAAGCAAAACGATTGTTCTGACAGACAGATCTGATGGTTAATGCACCTAGGTGTGGATCTCTGTACTTTGAAAGATATGGCGTACAAGCTGATGCTCCTTTATAGTGAAAAGCCAGGCTTTGCTGAGAGGGTGTGTAAAATTACCAGTTATGTTTTGAGGTGAGTTCTTTGTGTCTAAAAGAGCCAAGTCAACCTTCTCCACATAACGCTATTTTAAACGGAGACACTTTGATAGTTATGAAAAAAGCCAAGGCTTCACTGATGAGCAATCTAGAAAAGCCCATAGAAAACATTAGTGCGTTAGTTGTCAGAGCAGGGCTTGGGAAGGAAGCAGTAAATGAGGGGACAGGATCACTTGCTAAGGAGGAAACGAAAAGCAGAGTTAGGTTCTCATTAAGTGGGAATCATCCATCCATCTTTTAAGCAAGGGTGGCCCCGTGGGACACCTATTATGTGATTTATGTAATTAAAAGACTGTCTGGTCATGCATACACACAGACAGGCCGAATGAAGCCTTCTCAGGCATCCTTAATTCTAGAACTTCACTATTTTCCTGTCTTTGTCTTGGCAACCTCAGTCACATTCCCTTACTGTGGGAGTATGTATGTGCTATTCATATATGACAGCAGTTTTACTGTTTATTTCTTCCTAAAAACTGGGTAGTCACATCATTATTTTTTCCTGTCACAGAAGCTTTTCCTCACAATGCATTTTAAAATTTGCTTCCAAGCCACTTCTTTCCTTTCTAAAAAATTATTTTTCCCTTTTCTGCTTTTTACAAATATTTGTTTCTTCTTCCCTCCCTTCTTTCTGTATTGCTGCTGCACTTTACTACCCAGCTCTTTAATAGCACTGAACTAATGGTATCGTATTATTTGCAAAAGAAAAGCAGTGAAGCATTTGTTTTGAAAAGAAAGGCTTAGGCAAAAACTCCCAAAAGCACACTCAGCAAAGTATGTACAGCGCACAAGACATGTCTCATTAAAAAGGTAAATTCCCCTTGTAAGTGGAAAGGAAATCTAGTAACTCTTTCTACATTTCTGGCTTTGCAACTCTACTCTTCTTTTCCATAAGGGCTTTTTTCTCTGCTCCTTGTGTTGCCATACAAAGCATCCTACGAGCCCCAAGAGGTGTCCTACTAGCCTGCAATCACATGGCTCTTGTCAGCAGAACCTTTTCTTAGGGAAATGGAGCAGTGATGCTTGTTCATGCGACTGCTGAGAGGCAGAAGGGACCCAATTCTTAATTCTGACAAAATGCCTGTCCCAATGCATGTCTGGGAGAGTCATCTCAGTCATCTCACCTGTGAGTGCCTCAGTCCAGCTGAAAAATTGGATGAACTGGCACACAGCTAAAAAACACAACGCTGTGCATGAAGCACTGCCTGTCAAAAGCCAGTGAGAATTATTGAGAGAGTGGCAAGGATGATGATTAAGAATAATAAAGAGTCTATGTTGTAAATTGCTTTTTTCATCTCAAAGAGTCTTGTACCACTTTTAACAACTCCACTCTCAAAAGACTTGGTTGAAGTCAATGTCTACTCTGTAACCATGCTTTTAATGATGAGAACATCATAATTAGAAGAGTCTTGGGACCTGAAGGTCTCATTACACCCAGAGCTGGACTGACTCAAGTATATCATGAATGAGGGGAAAAGAATTTAAATGTGAGCAAGTAGGACACTATCTGAAATACGAAGAAAGTACGTAAAGGGGAGGAGACAATATTTTGCATACAAATCCTAGTTCTGCAAATAGGTTAGCAAACGGCATCTTCCCTCAGCTGTGATGAGCCAGTGGGCATTTTAGAGCTCTCTTTCATCAGGCAGAGCTGCTCTTTGTCTCAGTTTTTCTTGCACTGATTTAGTTGAACTCAGTGGAATTAATCATTTCCCCAAATCATTTGATTTTCATATCAGATCCCAGTTTCTAACCTGCTGTTAGCACGTGCACAATACCGAAGCAGCTCTGCTTTCTCATCAGTGCTTCCAGTACCTTCCAGGCTTTCACCCTGCGTTGTAGTCTCTAAAATCTCAAGTACTCTGCTTTCCATGTTGTTTGTATGTGCAACACTGGAAGTTAAGCAGATCAAAATGTATACAAGGGTAGGAGTTTGCTATGTACGGCCTTTTATCTCCTAGGCATTCTTCTTTGAAGCTTAATCTATGCAGAGCCAACTTGTATCCCATGCTTCACTAAATCTGAACCTGATCCTTGAAGTGCTGGAGTCACTTTCACCTCCAGAGCCCCCCTACTGTGTCAAGTGTAAGCGACATGAAATGATCATATTTTACATGCTCAGAATTATCTTGGTATAGAAAAAGCTTAGCATGACTGAGCTTCTACGGAGCACGTTATCAATGAGAAACCCTCTTTGATTTAAAGATGATGTAAGATTATGATCTTTCCAGAAAAAAGTACACTTAGACTTTGTGTTCAGGGGGAACTTGTGAAAAGATTAGTTTCCACCCAAAGCAAGAAGTGTTTGCTTGTTGCTTGTCGGACCTTTAAAAGTCTTGAAGATTCCCTCTTATCTGCAGCAGTTATGAATCAGTCTTTGACTGTTCAACCCGAGAGATCTGTTTCTTATAGATAAGACAGAGAAATAGGAGAAGTGGTCCTGGCAGGCATGGGTAAATGTGCTGTGTGCCAGCCTCATGAATCTCTCTTAGCAATGGGGGTATCAGCTTTTCTCTGTCTTTTTTTTCCTTCCTCACTAGGGTGTGCAATTGAGATGATGGGAACAGACGTTGTACAGCTCCCTGCTTCATCAGTGTGTAAGCAGGAGTGTCCTGTTCCTTTTAGTGCTTTGGGGCTGCTTTGTAAGTTGACTGATTAGAGAAAGGTTCACCCCGTCTGCTAGCAATGAGAGACACCGGTACTGAGGAATACTGTTGTTCTGTATGTCAGTTCTCAGCAAGATTACTAGGTGCTAAGAGTTATCGTGGTGTCTGAGACAAGTCTTGTGCCTCCTGCTGTAACCTGATGGAGCACAGCCTTGTTAGGTCTCTGCCAGCAGCAGGACTGCCAGCCAGGCCTCTTATCAGCAGAGAGAAGTGGGAAGAGAAGATCTGGGGAGAGAGGTTGCAGTGCCTCCTCCTTTCCCTGATCAACCTCGTTTCCTTTTCTTAGTGAGCCAGGGTAGCAGACTCACGTTTTGGTGTCAGGTTGGGTCTTCTGGATCCATGGCAAGGATGAGTTTTGCATTAAGGTAGGAGGTCCTGCATCCCAAAATGGGGAAGGAAATGGAATATTAGTGCCCCCAGTGCTGCAAATTCACCATGAAGAAAAGTTTCCTAGGGCAGATTTGAGTTCTGCACTGCAATAAATTGCTCACAAGGAGAGGACAGGGTGTCCTTTGCACTTTTCTTCAGAATTCCTGGATCTTCTCTCACTGCATCCAGCTCAGACAGCACCATGGTACTTGGGGGTGTCAAGGTCCTTGTTTAGACAGCTTCAGTATGGTGTAAGATTCACCTGGAATCATCTCTCATTAATACTGACTTGTTCCTTCCTACTTTGTGTGTAGTGCCAACGCTGAGATGTGTGTGGTTGGTACAGGGCTGCTGAAATCCAGATTTGTGCCTGCTTTCTGTCTGCTCTCCATGTCAGCAGTTCATGTCCTTCTCATGAGACAGGCCAGCCTGATTAAGTGCTCTTCTGTGCACTGGAGAGAAAATGGACACTTTTCCACTGCGGGTTTATGCCAGTCATCTTGCTTTGCAGAAAGAAATGTGATGGTGACTTTTTCTTTTTTCCCAGGCTTTTATTGTGCCACAGTGCTGCATGTGGGCATCAAAAAAGCAGATGAATATGGTAGCAGCAGTCTTAAGCAGCATGCCTAACTTGTTCTTTAAACATCCAGAGAAGCTGTTTCTATTGCTTCCCTAGGGAGATGATTCCACTTCCCATCTGCTTTTTACAACTGACTCTCATCCTGATACTTAACCTAAACTACCGTTTCTTTCGCTGCAGATTATTGCTTTTCCTAGCACCATCTTCTGTGACTGAATAATTTCCTGTACTCAGTTTACACTGTGACAACATTTATAGTCTGCAGTCATCTGTCCAGTGTTGATTCTGTTCTAGACTGTTTTTATCTTCCCATCCTCGCATCTTTATCATTGCTAATTTTGAATTTTGGCTACTCTCTTGGAGGGATCTAAATAGTGAAATCACTGTACTCTTTGGAAACAAAATAGTAGAGATGCAGACCCCTTAACCTCATCTCTGCCTCAGTTACCTATCAGTGAAATAAAAATAAGACCGCTTATCAACCTTGTCATGATGGAGAGAGTGCAGGATGCTCGAATGATTGCAAGGTGCAGACATACTGCTGCAATGAAGGGCACGTCAGTACCTAGCAGAGTATTCCATTGCTGCTGGTGACCCCGCTGCATAGCATTGTGTATTATCTCCCCAGTTTTACGTATCCTTTGTTCAACGGTGAAATGAGATAATTACAAAGTGGAGGGAACAATAACTTTATATCGTTACCATAACCACTGAGGTATTATACCCTGATACCTGCCTGATTATCTTAGACACAATAGTGAGGTGATTATTAATAATACTTAAGGACTTACTACTTAGCCTGCAATTTTTGCATCTTGTTTCCTTTATGAATGCTATCTATTTCATCAGCCCAAAGCCTGTGTGAAGTGGGTATGTGTTGTTGCCTCGCTTTTCAGTGAAGGAAAAATGAAATAGGAAAAAGCCCTAGGAGACCCAATTTGCAAGCTCAGGTACCTAGCCACCAAGGTAGCTTAATTTAAGTTACTTGTCTTTATGCTCCAGAGAAACGATGGACAACCTGTCAGGTGAGAGTCTAATAGCTTAGATGTTTAAGGGTATATGGTCCATTTGTTCCTTTAAAGTCAACCTACAGAGGCCTCTTTTGGCCTTATTTTCCTTGTTGGCAGGGTTTATTACACAAATCCAATATTTATATGCTCAGATTGGCACATGGATGTACAAATTAGGAATTAAGGGGCAGCTGTAAACACAGGCATCGCACAGCCAGCCTTCAGTCTTTGGATGTCTCATGCCACAACTGCTAGCTTGAGGGACGCAGTGCGGTGAATCAGGAGTCCTCCTGTTCCCCAGGCAGCCTTGTGAGGTAGCTGCAGTTGTTTTTGCAGAGCAGAGGTCCAAGATGTGACAGCTCTCTTGTGCACTTGAGATGGAAATGCAGTTCTGACTCTACAAAGCCACATCTCAGCAAAACCAAGACCACTTCTTGCACATACTTTGTTTGAGCAGCAATATACCACAGCAGCTCTAAGGAGGAAAAAATTGGTTTTTTTTCTTTCCCTTGAGAAAATTATTTTTGAGGGCTTTTGCATATTGCCTGCGAGGAAAGGAAGTGCAGCATCTGGAACTGGCCTTTGCCTGTTGTTGGAGGAGCCTATGACGCCTTTCAGCTTAAGAAAGTTAAAGCTTGGAATCAGACGTGGGTTTGAGGCCATCTTTCATCACTATCTTTGAGCTGCTTTACAGGGCTACGTAAAATGGAGAACTGCCACTGACATTTTTGGTAACATATGAGTGCTGTAAGGGGTAAGAGAGGTACTTTTGCTGTCTGGAAAGAAAGTCGAGAGAAGTGGGGGTGGGCTGGGGGTGGGCATGTAAACTGGTTAACACCACGCCATAGCAGAGCTGGAGAAAACCACAGCTGATCTGTTCTCCTGAGCTCTCAGCAACCTGTAATTATGAATTGGCTTACAGCTGGATATTGATGGATATCACTTGAGAAGGAAAATAAGAATGTCGAGATTTTTTTATAGTGAACCAGTACTGAACTCTGCGTGACTCTCCTCCTATTTATAACCCTGTATGAAGTTCAAGGAAACCTGTCCTGGAGGTTTCCCATGAGAGGGAACTGTGTTTTTACCTGACTAAAGCTCTCTGGATATTTTCCCATTTTTTATTTGATCTAAGTGTGAACTTTCTCCACCCTCTGCCCCTCCTTCCTTTCTGGAGTAGTTAGCGAGGCCCATTACAAGGAGGATTACACAAGAGATGCCAGTTGCACACAAGTTTTGCATAACTGTGCTGTGTTGATTTCAGACAGGGTGCCCCAAGTTCCCTCTTTGCTTTGCAACAGAGAGATGAGATCTCTATCTTCATTCCTGAAGCTGGAGAAATGCAGCTGAGGCCCTGCCTATTGAAACTTTGACAGAGAGCACCTGGCCGGGGCACTCCCCAGCCACACGGTTATCTGCGTGCTGCACAGCACTGCCCTTTGGGAAAGCCTGTGCCTTAACCTTGCTCCTTTTGTTCATGTTAAGTATGCAAGAGTGTGTGAGCTGTTCGTGGGGCTGTGTTGGTCAGCAGGAGCTTTGGGGTCAGGCAACTGGGATGATGCTGTCCTAAGACTCCTGCTTGGAGAGCCAGCTGGTCAGGGTAGAGGATGGGGGAACGTGCTCCCCACACACATGTTCTTCCATTCCCTCTGGGAGAACTTAGGCCATCCTGAATGCTCTCGTGTGCTCTGGAAAGGCTGAGGGCCAGGCCTGTGGTAAGGATCCTGATGATGGAATTAAGGCAAGCTCAGTTCCTAGTGCTGTTTTTGGGCCCAGTTCACGTTGACTCTTATCTTCGAAAGCACTGAGGTCTGCTTGATTTCAGTGAGAATTACGGGCTGTGTATGCCTTTTGACAGTATGGGCCTTAGCCTGTCTGCGTTGCAGTTCTTAGTGCTGGAAAATAGCTATTTTCTTGCTCCTACATCTTCTCAGTTATGAGTGGAAGCCTGGAAAAGCACAGTCTTTCCCCCCCCCACAGCCAAGCAGGACCTGGGCTGTTCTGAAATGCATGGGACAGAGCGGCTCTCCCAGACAGGCAGAGCCCTTTAAGGGCTTGGAGCTATTCCTAGTAAATAAATCACACATAAAGGATGCAGTGGTGAGAAACTGATGATGAAATTTTTATATAGAAAAGCGACACGGGCCATAGACTCTCTCTCACTTGGATACCCTTCAGCTGCATGCATTTTGCTGGTCTCCTTGGAGACAGTGGCTTGTCTAAGAGCAGCTAGCTTTGGCCAGGAAAGGCTGACACTTGTGCTTTGTGGGCCGGAGCTGTGCTGCTGGGTTTCCAGCAGCCGTAGAGGCATGATTCAATAACAGCATTTCTGTATGAGATTATTGAGCATCTTTCTCTTGTATCCCTCTGTGGACACCAGTCGAATCCCCGAAGCAAAAGACAGCTTCGAAAATCTTCGAGGAGAGTCCAGCAACCTCCGTTCCTTGGCAATCAGAAACGTTTGTGAAATACTCCCTCCTCTTTCCTTCTTCCTAAGAGCTGAGTCAGCTGGGCTGGCATGTCTGGAACTCAGTGGCACTGCGAGCCGGCAGGCTGCCAGCTGCATTACACACCACATCCACAGAAACACGTCACTCCCCCCTCACGCTCTCTTGTTTTTTTCCCTTTGCAATCTCCACGCTCTCCCTTTTATTTTTCCTTGTTGATCCGTGTAGGTGAGTCAGAGAAACCTGCTCATCCACAACCTGTTCCTTCTTGCCAAATCCTGGAGCAGCACTCCCAGCTTGTATTAGGTGTCAGGAATAGGTTATGAAAACTAAAACTGATGTAGGCAGTGTGCTGGATGTAGAGCACATACTGTAAATGAAAATTAAATGCGCAGTAAATGTGCCACTTAAAATGAGTTCCTAACAGAGTGATGTCTTTTGTAGGAGGCACATTATTCTGTGATTCATATGTAATATTAGTTTTCTTCATATAAAACACCAGGATGGAGCAGGGAAATGATTTAAGGCATAAGTAAAAGCACATTTAGGGAGAGACATCTCAAGACCAGTGGATTTTAAAACAACAGGAAAGCAGATGATTTCCAGTAGGAAGATAGGTTGTACACAGAAGTGTTTTTTTGAACTGTGCTTTTGATAACAATTGTAGTTGTACCAATCTGAAGAAACTGCATTTATGTTGGCAGAATTGATAAGTTTCTAACTCCAAGAATTAAAAAAAACAAATCATGAATCTGAATACTCCAGGTTGTAAATGCTAACAAATGAGGACAGTGAAAGGTGATAAATTGGCCTTTCTATTCACCTAAAGATGTTTTTTTTTCTAAGGGAGGGAGGGAGAAAACATGTAAGTTGATCTTTCCCTTTGGTCAACTCACTCCAGGAGCTGGAAACTGAGGGAAGTCATGGTACCATAGCTTGCTAAGGGGAGAACTGCGTGTGCTTCTAACACTGTAGGATCAGGTCTGTCTCAATATCCATAGCTGAATTACTGTAGAGCAGCGTGAAAGGATGGATTGTTGGCATGCTTTGGAACCGAGCAGCTTCATTCCAACAAAAAATAGATCATCCACCAGAAAATGTGCTTTGTTTGACTTTTACATGCTGCAGTAAAATGTCCACAGCAGCTGTATTGTGAAAAATGTATCCGTTATATGTTATAAGACTATCATTAGTCTTCTGCAAACGATGAGTTTGGCTCAAGGGCTCACGAGGAGCCAACTTCAAGAGACTGCAAGTACAGATCCGGTTCAGAAGCACAAGATTTCTGCCTTCATCAGCATAAATTCCAGGCTGAATTAGAGCTGGCTGGCATATGGTCACAGGGATACCATTGCACCGTTGGTGAAGAGGTGGAAAAGGACCGTTTTGTGTCAAGTAACATAGAACGCAGAGAGAGAGAGAGAGAGAGTATTTTCTGCCCAAGTTCAAGCCCAAGACAAAAGGAAGCTTTGCTGCCCCCACCATGTTCTGCAAAGGATAAACCAATTTATTTCTTATTTCTTCTCCCAGGTATTGTGAAGTACGAAATGTTTTACACCTTTTTGCTTTTGCTTCAGACTTCTCATCGAAATCGCCAGTTTGAATAGTGGAGTGAAGGCTTCACTATGATGTTTTTTTTCTTTCGTCAAGGAACGCTGTTAAATGTACTCAGAGTTTCCTAAACTCTCTGCTTTTACAGGAAACCTTTTAAACATATTTCTGGGTGTTTAGAGAGCTGTGTCTCGTGTTTTCCAGCTTTTCTCTCTTTTCAGCCCAAGTAGATGCTTTTCTTTCCTGTTCTTTTACTTTCTTTTGGTTTAATTTCACACCCATATTTAATTTCCTTTCATTTTGTCTGCCTTTCTTTCAGCCAGGATACACTCTCTGAAACTATCCAGAGCTGGTATTGCAAAACTAATCACACCAATAAAAGAAACACCCTAAAATCCCGAATCATTGCTCCCTCCCTCTCTCCTCATTGTTTCAACTGACCAAACCTAAAAAAAAACTCGAAGGAACTGCAAGTGCTCTGGCAATGTCATTATTTGTTTTCTGTTCTACAAGAAAATCTAGGGAAGATATTGAGACTAACAGGAATTGCTGGATTTTACTACCCGAAAGAGATTAATGTAACCTCAGTGTCAGACACGGATACTTGATATGTATGGGCTTGCACTAGAACAGAAGCTGTCCAGAAGCCTGGGTTCATTTCTCAGAGATCCGATTGTCCTCTAATAGACAGTTTTAATGTGTATTTTTGTTTTGCTGAGAATTGTTCTCATCAAGAAATTATCCTGATTCTTTTCCCCTTGCTATAAATGCTGTGGCTAACTTTGGACGTGGAGCAGTGAACTCCACAAGTGGCAGCATGATTGCAGAACCTTGGTGGTGGAAGGCATGGTGGGACAGGAGGTATCTATCCAGCTCTTGTGGTGTTGGATTCCTTTGCTTGAATGAAGCTGCAGTAAGTGCTGCGTGCTGACAAGAGCAGTGAGCTGGAGGTGCCTTTTCAGCAGCAGGCAGCACAGCTAGGCTCAGTGCTGTCTGCTTATTTCCCTGTCTCGCCCTTATTTCAAGCTCTTCTGTAATCTAGTGGTAAAATCTATGTCAGGCATGTTGGCAGAGAACTACATATGTGAGAGGAGTCAGTCCTCATTTGACATCTGTGCAAGAAATGACAAAACCCATGCTGGGACAGCAGGTATTTACGAGACTAACACAGTGGCACAGACCATGCTTGTTCTTGGGCAATAGGGAAAGTATGAGTGAAAATTTTCATGTCCCAAAGGAGCCCATTAGTTTTGCTGCCTGACCTGTTTTTGGAAGCAGGGTTCGCTTCATTGCTGGCCTTGATCAAAATAAGTGAAAACTCCCAGCTCCAGTGGCTGGGGAAAGCACAGGAACTGTCAACATTATTTCTTCCTTCTTGCTATTATCTTTATGACAGCTTGCTGCTAATAGTCTGCTTCCAAAACTCTGTTTATGGCACTGACAAGAAAAGAGATAATTTACTTAAGTAAGGGAAACTGGAGCTTGTTCATCAGATCTCCTAACATCAGACACAAAGCTGGAAAGGGGTCAGGTGCAAAAAGAAATAGGTTTTTCTCATGCAGCAACGTATACGTAGAACTCATTGCCATGGGATGAGAAGGAATGATCTAGAGTTAAGGGCTTGTTTGGTGTTTTTGTGCAGGAGAAATAAAACCACTTTGTGCTATACTGGAAGTTAAATGTCAGGTGTTCTCTCCCCCTTTATTTAGATAGTATAAAATAACTGGTAATACTACGTTTGGCACTGCTTGCTTGAAGTAATACGAAGGTTCTGTTGACTTTATAATGAAATGCTAAAGGGCTCCTGCAAGATATGTAAAGGGGCTGCACTTGGAATAACTGAACTGTAAGCAGCTGATGTAAACTGGCTTCGGGGAATTACTTCCATTTACCCTGCCTATGAATCTGGCCCAATGTCTGTGCTTGTTTTACCCAAAGGGGAAAAAAGCAAGAAAAAAAAAATAGAAAAAAAACAAATGAGAGCTTCTCGAGGGAGTGTTTGTCCAGCAGCATTCCTGCTGTGAGCTGAGGTATCCACACCCTGTGCTGGGCTGTGAGCTGCTCCTCTCCCCCCAGAGCCCGCCGCTGTCTGGCATGACTCCCACTCAAGTGTGGGTTCCCTCCTGCTCCTGCTTAGCTGTGCCACTGAGCGGGCAGGGCAGAGGAACAACAGAGCCGCCTAAATGTGTTCTTGTTGTTCCTCTTTGCTGTGCTCCTGGAGCAGGTTTAAACTGAAGAGGGTATTTGTTTGTTACATAAACCAATGAACGCTCCACGTATCAAGTCGACTTTAATATCTTGTTAAAGGTCTGAAGTGGAGTGGAAAGTACAGAGCTAGTAAATGCAGTTAAGATTTAACCTCCATCCTGCTTCCACCCAGTTCCAGGTATAGAGATGGCACTGCAGGAGGAGATTCCTGTCCAGAGCAGACCACTGAACTACAGCAGTGAGCTCCTGTATATGTCGCAGGACCTCTTACCCTCTACAAGTGAGTTGCAGTAAGCCTAGTTGCCTTTAAGCGAATTTAAAGCTGGCAAAGTGATAAAAACACCCAGTAGTTTGTAGTCTTCCTGGTTCTTGTTAGTTTATCTCACCGCCACGGTGCTATTTAAACACGTGTTTCTTTTTAATAGTGTTTAACCATTTCAGAGTCCTTGTAAAATTTTTGAGATGCCCCTGGTAAGTGCCAGGGGTGCATGGGACACGTTGGTATGGCACGAGGAC
Organism: Pavo muticus; assembly: GCA_016647715.1. Classification (NCBI taxonomy): domain Eukaryota; kingdom Metazoa; phylum Chordata; class Aves; order Galliformes; family Phasianidae; genus Pavo; species Pavo muticus. The sequence continues at coordinate 619,159 of JACDJE010000146.1, read as the reverse complement.
ACTGGGCTCACAGCACATGTGCAGAACATCTGTGCTGAGACTTTCAAATGGAGGGGAGATCTGAGAGCTCTGTTGCCATTAATACCAACTGAAGCGGGTTTCAGCTCCTTTCTGCTGGCTTTGAAGCTCTTATTTTGAAGGTAAGAGAGTTAAGTCAAGAGAAATATGTGATGAGAGCTTCTGTCTGTTGCAATACATGTTTTATGGGACATGAGTTCAGAGCAAGTAACCAGGATTTTGTCCTTTTCAGAAATAAGTACGTTGGTGTCTTTTACCTGCATTTTACTTGATTTACTGTTTCATTGATAGCATGGTTTCACTTAGACAAATAGATTTTTTTTTCATTTTCATACATTGTGCCACACAGATGCAGCATACAAACCTGCAAAGGAACCTGTTTGTTTTCTGTGCTCCAAAGGAAGAAATCGGCATGCAAACTTCTTGCTTTTCTGGTTTTAATTGATTTAATGGGTGCTGAGAGGCTGTGATGGGATGGTTTGGTCTGGATGGTTAGGGAGATTTCAATAATTGAATGATCGTGCCAATGAAGCAGGAGTTTGTTTGTTTGTTAAGCTTCTGGCACAAAAACTACTGCCTACTTATTTATAACCCTTGTGGCAGATTGGAACATTGTTTTATCTGTAAAACTGTGCAGATCAGTTAATAAATAAACACAATCTGATGAATCAGATTAAATAGCAGAGCCAATAACTGCTAGAAGCTGTGAGATAAATCACAGTGAGCTACTAAAGGAATAAAAGGCTGCAGGCAGTACCTGAGGGTACAAATAAGGATCCCAGTGCTATAGCTGTTGTACTCTTGATTTACACTGCACTCTGGCCTGTGTGCATTATATACAAAGGTGTAGTCACTTGGAAGTTCGCACTGATGAGTATATTTGCTTGTCCTCTCTGTGTGCACACATGTATTTGTAGCATGGATGAAGTCCTTGGAGCTTATATATCATCCATTTAACACCACTTGCCACAGAAGGAAGGGCTGAGTGTCAGGAGCGCAGCACTGCTCTGCTAGCTGCTTGTTGTACAATACCATAAACAACTGGCAGGTAGATGCAGGTGTCAAGCAGCTGTTTTGTGCTCTGGAGATATGTATTGGAAAGGCAGGTGTGCCTAGAAAACAAAGGGTGTGTAGGTGTAATGTTTTGCCGTTGTTTTACTACGTGCTGATGTACTACAAGCATACAGTGGTGTTTTGCTACTAGCTGGCTAGGGCTGCTGTAATAGTACATGGTAGCTGTTGACAGAAATAACTTTCCATTGACTGCTGCTGTGCAACAAGGGCAAAAGGTATTTCATTTGCTGGGAGGTTTACAGCATCTTGAACAGCTGTATATGTATTGATAGGCAATTGATTATCTGTACTAAGAGGCAGTGGGCTCGGAGGTTGTAAAGTGAGTCAAGTGCACTATCTCTGTTGTTGTCCTGCTGTATTTTGAGTCCACTGAGGATTCTAAAGTGCCTGGAAACATCTGGAAGCACAGACCTATCTGGCTGGTCTCTCCTCTCCTGCATGACCTGGTGAACCTATCTGTTCCCACATAAACTTTAGTATTTGGCCTAAAAGATGAAAAAAGAGACATCAAACCCCCACGAGGTCCACAGCAATCCCTGCATCTGTGCCAGAGGTCAATTGTTAAGAAGTAAACCAGCACCTTCCTCTTTCTGAAAATCAAAAAAACAAAATATATGGGTTGAACTCTTCCAGCTGTTGGAGGTGGCAAAGAGCTGGAAGAAGGAACTCCTGTAATGTTACCATAATCAAGTTATTATGTTTTGTCCTTCCTCCCTATCAAGCAATAGGAGGAGGCTTCCTTTCAGTGAGTCTGCAGCTTATTAGCAATCAGGCCTTCTATTTTAGGGCTGCGTTAAAGTCCAGTGGTAGAGCAGAGTACTTCTGTACTTATCTGCCACTCCAGTGCAGAGACATTGGCACGTACTCCAGGTATTGCTGCTCCTGTCAGAACTGACAAGCATTAAAAGATTATGGCAAAGTTATCATAATATGAAAATAGAATGGGTTATTTCTGAAAATCAGGCTGCTTTAAGATGTCATAAGTTGAGCACTCAAAGGTGGAGGTACTCAAGGCTGTGTGTCATAAGTTGGTGTGTTAGTGTGCTCTGCAGCCTGCAGACTTATGTTAGATGTTTACATCTTGTGACCTCTACATGCAGGTTGGCTTGGACAATATTGGATTAGCTGTGGGACTTGTTATTTCTGAACTCGAGTATATACTGATTATTTTGTGTCTATATGTAATCTCCTGGGCAAAAAAATAAAAAAATAAAAAAAAATTAAAAAGAAAAATCAAAGAGCCCTCATGAATTTCAATGAACACATTTACAGTCATTAAGCACAGCAGCGAGATGCAGCATCAGAGTGGGAGGCAGTTTCCTTTGTAAAGCTACGTGCTGCTCAGAGCCAGCATGGGATTAGGTCTCATTTTTTCTTTTAATTAATTTGTTCAAAAGTCTATTATATATGTGAATATTTTGTGTGAGACGCTTTGGGATAGGCAGCTCTGGGACACTCAAGGTGTTCTGTTACATTTCAGCTGTGAACTGGATGGACCGTGCTTCATCAACGCATCTCTAATGCCTCAGTTCTTTTGCCAACATCTAAGCACTACCACAGTCCTCTTTTTTGTCTTCCATGGCATTAAAAGAAATAGGAAAATCTAAAGGTCATTCTACATTTCTCTGGGCTGATCATTTCACAGCCCAGAAGGATACCGTGCCTGCAAGCGGCCTAATATGCCACCAACTTTTTTCTCTGATTTGATTTTCTTATTCCCACTTGAACCTCCACTCCATGCCATCCTAAATATCTCCTTCTGCTCTTTAATGTTCACTCCTATATCTAATAAAATCAGTGTATTAAGTCCTTAATTTCTCAATAGAGATATGGACCATATTTTTCTGTGTCAACCTACTTGTGTGAACTCCACCAAATTAGCCTCTGTGTCTCTCACAAAGTGCCTGAATTCATTTGCATGCTGCGAAGAAGGGAATTATTACCTTAATCGTATGTATGAATAATTGAAGCATGGGAAATCAGTGTAACTTGCCTGCAGTCACAAAATTTGTAGTGTAACTAAGAATTGAACCCTAGGCTCCCTAGACCCAACCTAGAGCCTTAATCATATTTCCTACTTCAGTGTTAAAATTGATCTTGCCACATTAAGCCCCGTTCAAGGCTCCTTTGTGGTAGGTACTTTATTATCTGCAGAGCATCTCCCATCCTGGGCAGCTTCCAGTCTGGTAGAAAGCTCAGTGTAAAGGCATTATGACATTTTAACACTCCTTGCATTGGGAGGACCCAAGCAATGCAGCCATAGTAATACATTTTCCTGCATGAGCTGTGCTGTTAATGCCTGAGCTGGACAGATGGACAGGAAGGAATCCTTCTCTGTGCTGTTGCAGACAAGAGTGTGATACCCAAAACAGGGAAATGTGGGAGTAGTTAATTCTGCCTGCTGAAACCAGGGAATGTTTGCCATTGGTGTTAATGGAGGCAGGGTTTTCGCTCGATGAAGTGCATCGCTGCTCTTAACCTGTTCCGTAGGCCTTTCTCATGCTGTGTGCTTATGGCAAAGTATTACCTGGGATGCCTTGTGATTTCCCTTTGACTTACTTTATATTCTGCTATGCACTCCCATCTCTTTTGAGAACAAAATACTGTGCGAATGCCTTGCAGGCTCTTTCTCTTTCACTGACCTTCTTTTATGACTTAAAAGCAGTTTCCCTAGGCCCAAGTCTGCTTTCTGTCTTGAATATTGACCTGAGTGTTGCACCATCTCATTGTTGCTGCTTGCAAACTTCTCAGCTATGAAAGTTCACCCACAAGGACTCCAATATTCCTCACTCCTGAGCACTTTGCCTTTGTCTCCTCCTCCTCTTTCCACAGCTCCCTGCACGCAAACATTTTCATTTCACGAGCAAACTTGGTTGCTCTGTGAATTTCAGCGAGTGGTTTACCTGTTTCATGGTAAAAAATCTACTTCAAATTGAAATGTCTTTTTTCTGTGTAACTGTCATAATATTTTCCATTTGAGGCTGAGACTCCACTGTGGGTTTTCTGTGCCACATTGTCATCTGTATGAATCTGAGCTTAAATGTGTGGAAACTCTGACATAGAAGTAAGAAAAATAAGGTGTGTTCTTTGTGTTCAAGTCAGCTTTTTCATAGATATGGCTGCTGGGTTTTACCCGGTGCCCTGGTCTTTCCCAGTTCAACGACAAATTGAAGATTTCTCAAGATGTTGGGCTTGTTTGCATTCACTGTATTGTGTCACTTTTATGGGAATGAGTGATGGTAATTTTCTATCTAAAGATGATACAGGAATAATTACCCCAAACCAGGGGCTTCCAAACCACCTTTCCTGGACGCCACCGTCATTGGTACAATGACATAGAGTGCTGAACACCATGTCTGTGTGACAAGGTCCTTGGCCAGGAGCTTGGGGAAGTCAGCTTCATGCCGAGCAAGCTGAGCCAAGCATTGGATGGCTCTATAAAGAACTCAATGAAAGAGCAGCCTTTGGTGTGGGCTTGAGAAGGTTTTTGGTGGTTATAGTGCAGTTGAATTCTGCAAAGACCAGGACCTGTGCCCAGGAGCACAGCTGTATGTTTTGGGGGCAACTTTTGACTGTTCACTGTTATTTACTATACCTTCTCCGACAAAGGCTGAGATGTTTCTTGGCAGCTACATGGTTTAATCTGGTAGTTTGTTATGTGGAACAAAATACGCTGTTGAGAAGATCACTGGAACTGAATTCTCTAAGACACCTTTACATCTTTATATTGTGTAGCACAAAAAATGGAAAAATGTACACCTGCTGGCAATGTTCAGATCCACAAACATGTATTTTTTGTTATGACTTGCTTTGATAAGAGCAAAAGGGGAAATTTGTGACTATTTCCATCTCTTGACATTTGTCACAACAGCGAGGTTCCTAAAATCCAGACTGCAGCTGCTTCCCCTGCTAGCTGCGTTCCATCACCAGCTAGATTGTGACCATTGCTGATGACACAAACTACTGCTACTGGAACCTGTTCCCACTGGGGACTGACTTGATCAAGGGCACAACCCAAGTTGCATTTGCTGCAATTTTATAGAATAAATCAGTTTTTCCCTGTGTTATGTCTAGGCTGTGATGTAATTACATCTGTTGAGAAGGGCGAGTCAGGGGACCAACTTTGCAAACGAACCCAAGGGATTTACATTCAAGTCTGCTGAATTGGAATTCACAAACTTCACTCTTCCCTGTTGTGTTTGAGCAGCTTCCAGTTGTGTATTAGGCAACGTGGCTAACATTTGTCACCTGTTGTTTATTCTCCTGTCTTCTCCCTGGAGGAAGGAGTTCATGTGCTGGAGTATTTCTTTCCTTGGGGAGTTATGTTCCTCAAATCCCATCCTGCATGTAGAAACCTTGCCTTTGTCATTAGCTTTTATCATCTCTTATGAACCTTGAAATTTGATGGGATTTGGGTAGCTGTATGTCTCAGATATCATTGGGAAAGCTCAGCCTCGTTGTCTAGGAATAGTTTGTGAGATAGTTGCAATGCAAGTAGCAGCAATTTGAAGAGGGCTAATACCAGCTTTTTTGGGTTTTTTTGATTGTTGAATCTTTTTTTTTTTTTTCTCCTGGAAGCTTGGAAGAGAATATGTTTATCTGGTTAAATGATAATATAATTAATTAATAGCATCTATCTCTTGAGTAGCTGAAAGCAATCACACATTTTCTTTGCATCTTATGGTTCTCCTAAGATTTTGAAAAGATAGCATAGCTAAACTGGGCGGTCTAATTCAGCCCTGCTTTGGATCTGTTAGCTTAATTCCTTCAGCTGCGTTAGATTTCTTGATCTGACACCAAGCTAACACAAAAAAATTTCCTGTCCAACTTCTTGTTGGCTGTGGGAACCCTCCCACTGTGCCCCCTACATCTCCCCCCCAGCACTGAAGCAGCCCCAGGTCTGTCTTACAATGGTAGGAAGGAACCAGTTGCCTAGGAGCGACAATGTCTGTCTGTCATTAGTCCAGCTTGGATTTCATTAAGTAAATGACAGTGAAAAACTTTCAAGGCTGGGACAAACCCAATAGAAAGATGCATGTTATCCAGCAGAGGATATTCTCCGTGTCTTTGGGTGGAAACTAAAATTCTTACCCAGGATTTTGAAAACTCTGTAAGAAGTTTGACCTTCCCCATCCCTCAGCCAGCTCTAAAAATCTCAGCCTGTGGTGTTTTACGGGACTTGTAGCACTGACTTAATAGCTCTTTAGTTATTAGAGAATAAATGGTTTTGTTCTTCAAGTTGGGATTATATTAAAAACCTTTATTAGCATGGCTTGGCAAACTGTACTTCTGGCTAGCTTTCTGGCCCTGGGTTAGGCCGTTCTTGTGGTTTCTTAATGACATGCTATGAGACGGATGTACTTTATGGGAATCTGATGCCAGGTTTTGCGTGTGTTAAGAGTCATTTGCCATTTATTCATATTGAGTGAAACGCACACCCACAAAAAATGGAGTTATATCTTGCATTCATCTGGCTTGACTTTTGTTGTACTCAGCTTTTTTTTCTTGTTTTTTTAAATATTATCTGGTCTCTGTGAATTACTGGTGACGGCTTAGCTCTGACATGGAACAGGGGCCGTTACCAACGTTACTTTGTTATCTGGGTTTTGTTTTTTTCCGAACCTTCCCTTGGTAATTTTGGCAAAGTTGCTTCACTGAGAGAACTCCTCTGTGCCATGCGATGGGTTTCCCCGGCTCAAAGCAGAATTAGGCCACTGGGGCAACGTAACTTTGTGAAAGCAGCTGCTTGTGCCATGGGCAAAACACCTCAGAAGTTTCTTTCCCACGAGACTCGGTGACACAGAAGCAGTGCAACTGTTTGGGTTGTTTTCCCCTCTTGTAGTCTGTTTATTTGCTTTCCGATCAGCATGTCCACCTCTTGTTGCTTCTGCAGATACCATGCTTTAGTGTGAACAGCTGATGGAGCCAAGTACCCAGTGGGTGGGAGGTGTGTGTGTGGGGGGAAACGGGGCTGGGAAGAAGGCATGGGACTTGAGTAACCTTTCTTAGTTGTCTTTCCATCTCAAGAGCAGTTTGCTGTGAGGATGTGATGCCGGTAGCATAGGTGGGCTGCTGTGGATCTGACCTGACACTCTCATTCTCTCCACAGTGGGGAAGCCTCACAAGTGCAACTACTGTGGCCGGAGCTACAAGCAGCGCAGTTCGCTGGAAGAGCACAAGGAACGCTGCCACAACTACATGCAGAATGTTGGCATGGAGGCCGCCGGGCAGGTCCTGAGTCACCACGGTGGGTGGACACCATGCCTTGAGGTCTCTTGCACTTGGAGCACGAGCACATCTTATGGGGGTTTTCCATCTGTTTTTCCTCCTTCCTTTGTGCTTTGCATCACTTCCATCTAATCTATTGCTTGCACTGAGATATGCAGGAGGAGAAAAGATGGGCTAAAATCCTCACTCTGGTTTAACAGCATTTTTTTTTTTTGCTGATTTTTTGAAATTGGTATTTCAATTTTTAGATATATAAGTATGCGGACATGAAAGTAAAGTGATAAAGGCACCAGTGCAAAGTTGCCATAAAAACTAAGGAATGAACGTATGAATTCCCTTCCTCTCCTTGGTGAAAGTGACTGGTACTTTTAAGAGGTAAGGGTGGTTGACGTACTCAGAGGTTATTATTTCTACTCCTTAAAGTAATATATTATATAAAAAAAATAAAAAGGAGAAGTGGATGTAAAAACTCCGGAGCAAGATGAAGTCAACAGTGATGATGAAAGTAATTATATTAAAAAAAAAATTTATGCATTTGCATGTGTTAGTGTTACTATGCTAACACTACATGTGTTAATATACAGAAATACTGAAGATTGCCAAAAAGATGACTGAAAGCAAGAAATGTCAAACCCTGAATTTGTGCTCAAACGTTTTTGTAGCTATTGGTATGGGGAACAAGCATAACATCTGACTGCAAGGTTGCAGGTATATTTGTAGTGCTAAATAATAAGAGTTGTCTGAAAATTATTTTCATTCAAAATCAGCGCTTCAGAAACTCAACATCTTTTAACTTCTAAAAATTAACTTCAGATACTTGGCACTCAAAGTACTTATAATTTCTTACTGTGGAGGAAATATAAAAAAATACATACTTTTTCCATTACGAGTAGAAAATACCATAAACATGAGAATATCAAGAAGATAGACAGTAGGTAAACGAAAAGGGAAAGAACATTTTTTTTTTCCATTTTGCTTTTCATTGTTGAGAATAGTCATGTGGCATCATTTGGAAATCAATTATGCAGAAGTTCTGAAAGGTCACTTCTAAAAACCTAAAAAAAACAAGCTGAAATGAAATCTATTCAACGTTTCTACTGTGGACTATTTTTTGGTGGAAAGAAAATCACCAAGAATTCTAGAATACTGTACTGTGAAAACTTCAAATCTATAAAGGTACGCGACCCAAAATATTTATACAGCTCTATTAAGAAATCACTATCTTTTTACATGCCATGTAGACTAAAATCAACCTTTAAAATCTAATGGATGGCTTCAAAGACCTTGAAGCTAGTGATTATCTACGTTAGGCCTGACTTTATGTGTATAAAAGTCAGTAGGAAGACTCATCTTAGGGCTTTGCTGCTTGCAGGTACCCGTTCTGCACTTGATGGAGCACTTTGCTGATAGTAGTAGTTGAATCACATGCTCCATTCCCAGCAAAACACATGCTCTTCCCTCTACAAGGGTGGGCCTATCTGAATAATCAGGTAGCTGATGATATCAGCCAGCATTTTCTTAGGGAAATAACAATTGGCCAATAGAGGTATGACAGCAGGAGTCTTTCAGACATTACTTTATGACGTTTCTTCCCAAATTTTGCTCAGCTTACAGGTTTATTTTTCAGTAATTTATTTTAAATGGTTTTACTATCGATAGTGTGTTTCTGAGGAAATCTAAAGCCTTTTCTAAGCACCTCAATGCTATGACAAGTGGGGCAAGTCTTTAATCTTGCCCACCCAGAGAAGTTGGAGTGGCTGACCTTGCATTGATTTTTCTAACAACCAGAGTTTAACCAGTGCAAACCCAATATGGTCATCTATTTTATTTACAGCATGACTTTGCTTGGGTTTAAAATAGAAGTGTTCAGACAACCACTTCATTTTTTTCAGCAAAATTAGCTTAAAACAACACTTTGAATTCAACTGGTGCCTATCTCTCCCCTTGGCAAACATGACTAAATCTCTCTTGGCGAACGTTTAAGGAACTTTACATCGTGGTGGTTAGAGTAGGCACAGTGATGGCAGTTGGCATTGACAAGTAGTTCTAGATCCAGGTGGGTGCTAGTAATAACTCTCCCCTCACATCCCAGTGCTCCCACCTGGGAAGCTCAGTGTGTACTGTAAGGTTCTGCTGTAAATCCTTCCTCCAAGGAGCACAGAGGCACCAGAGAGGCATACACAAATAATTACTCTGCTCTTTGCTTAAAGTTAAGGCTCAGGCTAACTCTGAAGAATGCCAGAGTTTCCTTCACTCTCTTATTCCATACTTTGAAAGGATATTCTTGGGTTTGAGTGAATATATGCTTTGGAGGTTTCAATTGTTGCTTCATTTTGCATTATGTTAGTGTTTAGCTTACCTGGCTCTCTTTCCAAATACTTTGTGAGGACTTTGGTTTTGCTGAGCGTTTTGAGGCCTGCCCAGCTGAGATCAGTACCTTCTCCAGCCATGTGCTGCAGTTGCTAAAATCAATGCCTTGTGTTACCTGGAGCTGTACACTCACACTGGCCTCTGGAAACATGGCAGAGGAACTCCTGTCCGACCCTTTGACAGCATGATGTGAAGAAAAGGTGGATGTGGGGATGTTCTCATTCCTACTGGCATCCTGCTTTTAGGGTGTAGGTGGCTGTGCTGTGTCTCAAACTATTATGGCCAGTGTTTCAGATCAGTCTGAATTATTGTTGCAGAGGTTAATTCCAGTAAACTTGGGCAGCCCTTTGAGAACTGGGAGCTTTTCAAACATTGTACTCTGGTTGATCAAATTATAGGCATGCTGCAAATATTTACTTCGATTTGAATTATCTTTGCCTTGCAGACGGCTAGATCACCTGATCAAAGCACAAGGGGAAGCAAGAGGCAGGGAGAGGCTGGTTTTCAGTGTGTGGGTAGGAATGTACAAGTTCCTGGTGCTGGGTCTCCCTCCATCCTCTCTCTGAGCTGCCCTTCCTTGTGGCTGGGTCCCGTCCCCAGCTCAGCACAGTGGCTCACTTATATGCTGTCTGCTTCAAGAGAGTTCCCGTGATGTTGTCAGCCATTCTCAGCTAAGCAGTTCTGGCCCTTGAGGTAGAGATTAGTGTTTGGTCTTCTAGCTGGCGATGTGTTGGGGGTGACAAAAGTGACAGCCTCTGAAGGCAGTGTGCCTGATGTTTGCATTATCGAATGGGGAGAAATGTTGAATGCCAGCTGTGGTTTATACTCATATATATGTATTCTTCTCCATCTCCACAAAGCAAAAAGTCCAGGGAAATTCTTAAGATAAAGAGCAGAAGAATACTCTTGTTTAGGAGGAGAAAGGAGCTTAGCTGTAGGCTGTGAGGGGCTCAAAGACCAACTGCACACAAAATACACAATGGCACTGCATCCTTCCCTCTTGCTTAGTTGCTTAAATTGTAGTTAAAATGCTTGTCCCATGGGGTACTTCACTCCAGGGTCTGTGGGAATATATCCTGTCATTTCTTAGTGCACACACATACACTTTTTTAAATAGCAATATTGTGAACTTAAGAAAGGAAATTGAGGGTGATGGAGTAACACTAATTTATACCAGCTGAGACTTAGCCCAGTGTCTGTTGTCTGCACACAAAAGTATTTATCAGCAAAACACATGCTGGGCAATTTTTTTTAGTTGTTTTTTTTTTTTTTCCCCAATTCTTTCCTCACTGGAAGAGCATGAACCTTTTTTTTTTTTTTAACAGTATGTGTGGTTTCTTATAAATGAGGAATAAAAAACTGAAAAATATCCCCATGACCCTAACACTGATGTCTGCAGGAAAATAAAGACTTTGTTGTGGAGACTATCCAGGTTTGCATATTGAGAGTTTGAGCTTGAAAACCCCATTTGTTGTTAACTGCAGTTGAGGACATCAGCTATGTCAGGGAGAGTGAACGTCCAGGAGTGCACCCTGATAACAGAGTGAAAGCATCCCTTAACAGGAACATTCTCAGTCTTGGGCTTTTCATGGGCTGGATGCATTGTTTTTGGATTAAAAGTCTTCCTGAGGTGACACCATAATTTCCTAGGTTAAAATAAGTAGTTGTATCAAAGCTAGTTATAACATGTCAGCTGTTCTTCTAGCTCCTACTACCCAAGGTAATGAAGTACACCAAGCCTATTTCTTTCTTTCCTCCTTCCTGTGTAACAAGTCTGTGTAACAATATGCATTCTGGTAACTTATTCTCACCTCAATTCAAATACTGGTGTGATCGAGTGGTTATAGAGTTGAGTTTTGAGACAGAAAAAAAGAGTTTACAGCATAAAATATAGAAAAAAAAATGTTTTTATTGGTGATGGTTTTAGTCTTAAAAGTCCAAGCAGAATTTTTGCCTGATTCAGAGAACAACAGATGTCTTCTTTAGCACTATTCATTTTTTGTAGAAGAAAGGTTTCAAATTCCATCTAGGAAATTTTGCACACATATGCCCAACAGTAGAATTATTCCATTATTAATCTGTATAAGAAATTCAGATGTCACTAAATTTTGTGTTTAATCAGGTAGCTATGAAAGTAATTAGGCTTTCAATTGATTCTGTGGGCAAGTTCAGTCCTATGAAGGCAGCAGGTCATCACATGAGATATTTAGAGCCCCCTGCACCTCCTTAGGTTCCCACTACAAGTCTTGTGCATCTGGCATGCCAAAGACTGGAAATTCTTGAAGTGGCACTCGTGTCCAAACCTGTCCCATCACAGCGAGGACAATTACAGCCACTGAGCAGGAAACCAGGGCTCTCACACAGTTGTTTGTTAAGCTAAAAGGACAGTCAGACACCAGTTCCTAGTGAAAATCAACAGTTGTAATCATTCCTTTCTTATAAAATCTCAATAAATACTTGAGTAGAACTAGTGCGGATAGCTCTGGACAGAGTGTTTGCATAACCTTCAGAATTTAGCCATATCAGTGATAATATTCCAGACCTCCCAAACTGCACCGGGTATTACTTAGGTCACTTGAACACTACATCCCCGTTTGTTGCAATGTTAGATTCGTTTCATATTTATGCTTTTTCTTCTTCTTTCACTGATGCCAGCAGGTCTGCCTTGTAAATGAGAAACTATTGTGTTTCTCAGGGGGAGCATCCTGTACAAATAAAAAAGCAGCAGAGTAAATCATTTTATAGCATATGGGAGATTCTAAAACTCGAAGTACTCAGCTTGCCCTAGCAGCAGAGGCACAAATGGAATCAAATGAATAAATTGCTATGTTTTCTTGTTATGAATATCTGAATTGACAAGTTCACCTGAGCAGATACTCTGCTTTGTGATTGCCTGGAATTTGTTCTTCCTTACCAGAAAGAAGGCAAAGATGAGGCTTTTAACACCTCATTTTTCATATATTATGTGCTAGCAAACAGCTACATGTTTGAGAACAGATGAGTGATTATTCTGTATTAGGATCCTGAAGGCAGTCAAGTTACATGGGAGGAAAGCAGGCTGGTGATGTTCATTTATGGCACAATCACAAAGAAAAGGTAACTGAATGAGAAATGACACAGGAGGCTTCTGTAGAAATAATAGGAGCAGAAGATGTAGGGTTTGGCCTTTCTCTTCTACCTCTGCAATAGCAGCTGTGACTTCACTGGAAGATTTACCTAATGAATAGAACATGATGGGACACTCACAGCTTACAAATCACAAGAACTCTTGGGCAGATCGTCCCACTTCCTATTTCTCTACTATTCATTCTTCTCAAATAATTTTTTTGTAATGCCTTACCCATCTCGTTAGCACACAGACAGTGGTCAATGATCCTCCTCAGAGTTCTCCTGCTACTTTCTAAAGAAGAATGAGGAGCAATATGCTGCTGGGCAGTGGGAAGAGCTACACATGGAATCACACTTGACATGTATTGTGGATGACTCAGGCTTTCTGAGCTTAATCCTCAGTGTGGTACCACTGATCCTTCTAGTGTCCGTAAGAGGTTGAAATAGTGAGAGAAGAGATGTAAAAGACTTGCATTTACCAATTGTTAGGTCTGTGTCTGACAGGGAAGAAGCTTTAGTTCAAAAACTTGTTAGTTTCTCTCACTGGTTCTAAAGGGTATCTCCATATAATGTTAATCCTGCAATTTCAGTACAATGTGTGGTGAATTTAGTCTCATATATAGAAATAAACACCTTAACAAATGCGTTCTTCATTTTGGAAGCCTCTGTCTTAGGGAATGCAAAGCCATGGTATGTTCTCTAGTCATTGAGATCAGTGTAATAAGAAAATAAGAATGATAAACAAGATAAGCATGATATTAAGTGAATCCACAAAGGTAGCCATAAAGTTACACTGGTAACGTGGGATCATGCTGGAGGGAGGAAAACAGAAAATGTGATCTACAGAGGGAATTTTCTGAAGTACCATGTACTAGTAGCTCTCTTTTCTCCTCAGTGGGACCTTCTGCATTCAGAACAAATACACGAAGTGTAGCTTCTGCAAAATAAGATGTTCCCAAAGACAGGCAATGGAAAAGCGTGGCTCTGCCTGCTCAAAGGGGACTGCTATCTGAATGCCCACTGTGTTCTTGCAGCTTGCTTTATTTTGTGTTGCTCTTGTTTCACAATCAGCAGAGCTCAAATGTTTTGTGTCATCTGTCAAGTGTAGACCAGACTTGTCTGATACAATTTTTTGGTTTTATGTAGTACCTCCTATGGAAGATTGTAAGGAACAAGAGCCTGTGATGGACAACAATATTTCTGTGGTGCCTTTTGAGAGACCTGCTGTTATAGAGAAGCTGACAAGCAACTTGGGAAAGCGTAAAAGCTCCACCCCACAGAAGTTTGTGGGTAAGCTTGAGATACGCCTTTTATTATTTTTAGAGTGTAGCTGTAGGTTGCTAGTAACTTTTGAAAGATAGTCAAGAGAAACCAAGGGGAAAGGTAGCAATCAGAACGTGTTTGTGGTGGGGAGGGGCAACAGTTGAGATGGGTTAAAGCACAGCAAGACATTCTGAAAACAATAGGATTTGTTTTGCCAGTCCAGACCATTCAAAAGTGACGTCCCCATAATAATAAAAATGACTTAGAAAATCTTGAGCTTTTTACTGTGCCTTAAGTCTGTTTCGTTTTGTTTGTTAACTTCTCTGTGACCCTTTGTCTTTTTGACAAAGACTTGTCATCTTTCCCTCTCCTCACTCAGCAAGTAAAAATGTAAGACTCATGTAATTATCTGTCTCCATATGTGTGTGTGAAAAAAAAAAAAGGAATCATCTCATGACTTGTAACTTGTATTAATTCTTGAGAGTTAGCAACAACTGGTCTGATAATACTGGCATAAGGAAGCAAAATCACATTGCTTCAGTTAGAAGAAGTGTTCTGCACCTGATAAATTTCTTAGTGCATGAATATAAAACAGTGTTGGATCACTTTTGACTACCAAATTTAGAGTCCTAGACCCAGAATTCCTACTTTGCTTTGTATCTTGACATCTTAAAATTCTTCAGCTTGAAACGGAAGACGGTATGGAAAATTTTACTAGTGTTGAGTTGTAGCTTAAATCTACTCTTCACATTCATTGAGGCAGTGTTAAACTTGTTAGGAGGTGAGGTAGGACAGAGAGTTATTTGGGCTAAGTATATGCTGCTAGATGCTGAACTAAGGTAATGTGTTTTCCACACTCACTCTCTGGAAGGACAGTATATAGATTTTAAGGGTGTTGTATACTCATTCTGCCTACACTGAGGGCACCTGTGGAGAGAGGCTTGAAGGGCTGTAGGCAATTAAGACAGCCATTTGGAAGAGTCATTGCCCCTGGGCTAAATGGAGATTCAGACAGATTTGTTAAATCACCGCTGAGGATGGTTTTAAGCTAACCCACATGATTTTGAATTGTACAGGGCTAACAGCATGCAGCATCTCACCTGGGGCCACTGACACACTGACCTGACTGCTCACAGTCAGCTGGCCATCCTAAAATGCCAGTGCCAGGTTTCTTCCATGCACTGACTGAAAATTTTCATGTCCTTTCTTTTCCATCACCTTCTTTGACAGGGTTAGGTAAGAAGTAACCCAACCATGCAAGGAATGCTAGGAGGCATCGGTTTCTTTTCTATATTGTTATTAGTCTTCCTGAGATAAAAGCTTAATTCTTAATCCGTTTTCTTTGAGTGGTCTGAAATGAGTTATTGTACAGCTGACAGGAACTGGAGGGTGTGTATTGTGTTTTAACTTACTGCTGTGATGCAAGTTAGGGTTGAAAAGGCTGACAATAGGAGCAGGACTTTCTACTGACAAACCAAATCCAGCTATAAGAGATTGTAGACATGGCAGATTTCCATAGCGTTGTCTTAGTAAGTGCTGTACTTCCCTGCACGTTGTGATCAGCAGTGAAACAGTTGTCTGTGCTGACATTTAAATTGATGTGCTAGACTTCAGACCTCTTACAGCCCCAAAAGGAAGAAGGGCAGTTCACACCTCACCTTTTTTTCTTTCTATTTTCCCCTTTAGTTGTGCACAGACTTAGATGTAATTATGTTTGCAATACTTCTTAAAGGTTATCTTTGCAAGGGTTCAGAATTCATCTGCGAGGGTGTGAGGGCCCTCTTCCTTCCCCCTTAGGTTTTGGAGTACTCATGCTGCTGCCATAAGCAGCATAGTTTTGCATGTTATAAGTACCTCACAACTAAGTCAATTCACTCTTTGGATGGTATAAATAATATCAGTTTCTGGAAGTTGCAAATGACAGCCTCTTTTTTTTGACCTGAAAAGAAGAGTCCACTCACATGCTTATGGTCATACATTGTTACTGTCTTGAAAGACAAACTTACCAATTGGAAATCCTTGCATGAGATACGCTGTATCTTTATATTATTATGTTAAGTAAGGTATACTTCTTTACTGTAAGAAGAAGTTGTTTCTTTTATAAGCATAACAGATCATCTTGATATTCCATTTTTCTGAGGCTAGGAATTCAGTTCTACGTGACGTGCAGCTTTTTATCCAGCTGCACGTCACATAGACATGCCATAGGGGAAGGTGTCCTCTTTCATATTTACTGTATCTTATTTTTCTGCCATTTCTGATCTTTCCTGGCATCAGTGTCTGAGCTGAAAACCAGCAGAGCCTGTGCTTTGCTACCTTTCTTTTTCACAGTGACCTCACTTTTCTTCCCATTTTCTCCCCAGAGATATATCGTTCAACTCTATCAGGAAGAACTTGTAATGGTCTCTTGCTTGCAGGAAATTTTCCTATGCATACATCAGGCACCTTTCCAAAACTACTTAATGGTGTTTATGAGAAGGTCATGTAAGCATAAGCTCAAATCTTTGCATGCTACATCTATCGATGCTTTACGACTCTTTCTTATCAGCAATCTCCAAGGGTCAGAAAGAAACTTACCCAGTGGTAAATACTGTAACTGACTTTTCCAGGGTTTCTTGTGGCTTTCTCCAAGTGTCTGACATTGCAGCTGCTGTAGATATTTGACAAAATGGACTACAGGTATCACAGGACAGACGTGTCTCTGGTCCTTGATCTAGCTTCAGAAACCTGTTTTGAATGTCACAAGATGATCACAGCGGAGAGTGTTTCTTCCTCCACTTGAGTAATGTAGGGCAAGAATATGCAGAATGTAAGCATAGTTTGGAATGAAAATGTAAAATGATTAGTTAGTCTTAAGTATAGGTTTGGCTGAAGAGGAATTAAAATTGAAAACTATGTTAGATTGATTTATTATTTCTTCTGAGCTCTGTATCTTATATCCTCTTCTCCCCACGTTATCATTTATTTTACTTTTATATGCGTCATGCCATTTTTTAAGGCTCTGACATCTTTGAAACGTAATTAAAGGAATGAATAATTCAGGTCACTGGCAATTTACTATTTACTCTGCTGTCTTGTGGAATCGCTAAATATGGAATCAAAAAAGGAATCAAAACGATGTCTGCATCATTCATCCGAGTCATCCATAAAGGACAAGTGTTATTTCCTGATCTCTCTAGTCTACAAAGGATTGAGAGCAGGTTTGGAGAATGGATCAAACTCTTCCACCAGATCCAGTTCCCTGTTCAAATACAGGAGCGATATGGGTGACCAGAGCAGGTGACAGGGTCTGATGGGCTTTTCCATTTTCTTTTCCTTCTCCCACCATGCCAAAGACACCACGTGCCTCCTGCAGCTTTCTTCCCCCCCGACCTGGGGAGTAGCTGCTCTGTTTCAAGTGGAACTGGACCACTAAAGTGTCATCCATGCTATTGGCAGCAGGACAGCCATAATTGTACTGAAAAGAGAATGTTTGGCAAGGTTATCCTTTAGCCATGTCAGATAACTAAAGCTGTGACCATTTGGTTTTTCTGTATTTTTTTTTCCAAACATCTAAAGCGTGACAAAGGAACAGTTTTCTATGTTGTATTTTCTTTCTGTGAGCTGTAAGTGTAACACAGCCAGCCTTAGGGAAATGTATCTAGATATATAAATATGGTATCTAATCAGAAGCACACGAGCAGTACTGCTGAAGAGATCAGGAAGATTCACTTGCTTCTCTTTAAACTTGCATTTAATTACCTTGCTAATCAGGGCTAAGTTCCCAAGCAAAAGGGATGCATCATCTCCAAAGATAACCCGATCGTTTCATGGGTAACGTAAAATTATTTCTCTTTGTGCATCAGTTTAAGATAAGCCACGCTAAATGGAAGGAATTATTATAGCCCAAAATAAAATGCTGAATGATAGCTATGTTGAAATGTACTAATGCTATTTGGAAGAGATTTGGGATTACAGTTCTGTTTCTTTCTTATGTTGGTTTATACATACTTTGTTCCAAGCAATTTTGGCAAAAGGTAATAGATCTTTTGAGTTTTAGTTCTTGGATAGCCTAACTAGTTGTATGCATTGATTCCCTGAATTAATTAGCTCACACCATTGAAGAAAAGTGTGGTTTTATGTTCTGAGGCAGTGAAAAATAACAAAGACAGTGAAAACCCACCAAAATTATTTATCAGACCTTGTAAAATCAGTTTAAAAAATGAACTGTTAACTAATGTTCATGTGTGTGAACACACGCGGGTGGGTCTATCTTGTGTCTCAGACGTACGGTTATGCATATAATCTTTTCCATTTAATTAAGAGGAGTTATTACATGAACTTTCCTTTTGCTGACACTCGAAAGCCATCGCTGGAAAAGCAGTGCTGCTGCGCTGTGTCCCGATGTAAGCAGCTGCAGATCTGTAATATGCATCATGCCCTGTAACTAGCTTAATCTACCTGTTTGTGGTTGTGATTGCACGTATCTGTAATACCACTGATTTGAAAACATGTGAATTTGGACTCGCACAGTGATGAATCACTCAGCTTTCATCGTCATTCTAAGTGTATCTATCTTATGGCAATGAAGGTCACTTTTGCCTTTTACCAAATGAAACTTAGCTATATGTGTGATTTATCTTTTATATTTTCCTGCCTAAACAGATGCAGGGCTTTTTTGTTTTTTTTTTTTTTTCCAGTTCCAATTGGGGGTAGGTATTTTTTTATTAAGGGGATGAGCAGCAGAAGTACTTTACCTTGAACAGAAGATGTCAGGTGCTCACATTACTTGCTTCATTCTGTGGCCAGCTTTGGACTCTGGAGTGCATTTTGCTTCAAGCTGAGATTTTCTGTCCTCCTCCATCCCTTTTACAGTGAAACCTTGGAGTGACTGCATGGATTTTTCTCATTCATTTCCTCTTGTCCCTTAGGTGAAAAGCTCATGAGACTTGGCTATCCAGATATTCACTTTGATATGAACCTATCCTATGAGAAAGAGTCTGAGCTGATACAGTCTCAAATGATGGACCAAGCCATCCACAATGCAATCGCCTACCTTGGAGCTGACTCACTTCACCCCCTGATGCAGCACACACCAAGCACAATTGCAGAGGTGGCTCCAGTCAGCAGCTCACCTTATGCTCAGGTCTATCATCCTAACAGGATAGAAAGGCCCATTAGCAGGGAAACAGCTGACAGTCACGAGAACAACATGGATGGCCCAATCTCCCTCATCAGACCAAAGAGTCAAACCCAAGATAGAGAGGGCTCCCCCAGCAATAGCTGCCTGGATTCTACTGACTCGGAGAGCAGCCACGAAGACCGCCAGTCCTACCAAGGAAACTCTGCCTTAAACCCCAAGAGGAAGCCAAGCCCGGCTTATATGAAGGAGGATGCCAAGGCTTTGGATGCCACAAAAGCTTCTAAGGGCTCTTTAAAGGATATCTACAAGGTCATCAACGGAGAAGGGGAGCAGATCAGGGCTTTCAAGTGTGAGCACTGTCGCGTTCTCTTCCTGGACCACGTCATGTACACCATCCACATGGGCTGCCACGGCTACCGGGACCCGCTGGAGTGCAACATCTGTGGCTACCGAAGCCAGGACCGCTATGAGTTCTCATCGCACATTGTTCGAGGGGAGCACACATTCCACTAGGCCTTCTCATCCAAAGGGGACTCTTATGAAGTAGAAGAACTGCACATGAAGAAATACTGCACTTACAGTCCCACTTTTCCTCAGACATTGATACGCCTGTTTTGTTGTTGTTGTTGCTGTTGTTGTTGTTGCTGTTGTTTAATTAATATTATTGTTAACCTTATTTTTTTTGTGGACTCAATTTCATTTGCTCTGCCCGGCTTAAGAATGGAAAGAAGGAAGGGGAAGGGTAACAGGGGGGGGTTGTTGTTGCTGTCACTTGTTGGAGAGTGACCTGATGTGTTTTTTGTGGGAGCTGAAAGGCATTCTGTTTCTGTCTCAGCTGTATATCATGTCCTAATTTGGGATGTTGCTCAACCCTGCTAGGTGCTTTAAAGTCTTGACGAGTTGCCACTCATGTATAATTTCAGACAAATAGAAACATTTCAGAGGAGAGCCTTTTTTTACATGTGCAGATACGGTGTTGGGTTTCAGTGGCTGGAAGTCCTTATTTTGCAGAATGAACTATTATTTTTAAAGCAAAACTGCTTAGGGACTTAGGAGCATCAATCAAAGTCATAATTCCTTTCAAAATTACTTTCTAGGGTGAGCTTTTTTCCTGGACGCAGTGTGTATTGCCCCTCTAGAATGTAAAGAAAAAAAAGGGGAAAAAAAAAAAGAAGAAAAAAAGCAAAGAAACGTAAGTCTTAACACTGTACTACATAACAGCAGTTTAGTTTCCTAAGTCTGAGGGCCTTCTGTGGTAAGTTTGAGGCTCTGCGTTTTTATTTTCCTTAACTTATGAAGCACCTTTTTTAGAATTGTTGATTTGCTGTTACTCCATGCCTATGTGTTGACTCACTGGCTTCTTAGAGACCCTTGGGAGCCTTAATTATTTAGTTACACCCTATGGTTTAAAAAAATCTAATTTACAAATAATGTTTAAACTTGCTTCTGGGACCGTAAGTGGCCTAGGAGTGGGTGAGAGTCTGTAGTTTACTCAAGAGGTTCTGCTGCTCTTCTAAAATAGTTTTATTTTAAAATGACAGAGTTGAAAATAACAAAAGTACTACTAGCAAAGTGTTCATTAAGTATAATTACATATCTATATACACCTATATAAATACTTTCTTGTTCTATTATCACAGTGTTAACCTCTAGGCAACAGCCTAAACTAATACTGGCAGCTGAGAAAGAACTAGGGGCCAGATCATCGGCCGTCATTAATCCTCTTAGCTCCACTGAACTTAATGGGACTACCCCAGCTACTTCAGCCACATCAGAATCTGAGTCTTGGTCATTTTTTCTGTAGTTGACGTCTTATTTGCTGAACCAGTGACTTCCTTTTGTTTTCGTGTCATCAACTGTCCTTTAATTTAGGAGTGAAAGCACAGGTTTGACTGAATGGCCTTTGCTCTTGGAGAGCCCACCGGCTCTACAAACATACAGATCGCATATGACCTTCCCTGCATCTTCAGCAATTGATACATGGAGGTGCTGTGCTTTGATTTCAATTCAAATTAAATTTCTATTCATAATTTATTTGTTTCACTGTGGAGAAAACAAATGAAACAAACTGCATTGCAATTCCTTGAGCTACAGACTGGACAACAGCAACCAAAAAAAACAACTTACCAGTGTGTTTTGTTTCCTTTGTTTCTCTCACCAAAAGTAACAAAGCCAGCAACCATCCAAGTTGCAGGTTGCATCAGTTAAAAACTGGGCTTAAACCTATGTGACAGATTGCCATTGAAACCCAACTGTTTGTACCAATCACAATTGAAATGTTGTTGTTGTGCAACAAGAGCACAGCTTGAGAATGGAAAGAACTGCATGAGTTTAACCCCCTCCATGCGAGTGGTCTCCATGCGCTCAGCGAGACCTTCTCCAAAATATAAAGTAACTAAAGTATAGGAGAGGGAGCAAGATCAGGCCATAATGAGTTCCCATCTGCTCACTTCAATCTGCGTGCACCATACACGTGCCAGTTTACTCTTTGTTTGGAGGGTACTGTTCTGTTGGCTTTTTTTCTTTCTCTTCCTAGACCTGGAGCATTTGAAAGTAGGAGCTGAGTGGTATCGATTGAAATCTTTTTATGGTGACATTCTTGGCAGCCAGAACCTGTGTTTAGAAAGGATACAGTAGATCATGGCCAGATTACCTGATGACTGCTTCCCAGCACTGAAATGCTATTAAGTAGGAGCTGGTAAAGTCTTGCAGTAGCCTATTAATTATAATACAATATGGAGAGAAATGTCATCTGGTGTAATGCGAGAGCTATCAAGGCTGGGAATATACGGGCTTTGGAGAGACAGATTTAAAGACCTATTCCCAACATTGTTCTTAATGCTGTTGGGTTCCTCCTCCTCCTCCTTTCCTTTTTCTAACATAGAGAAAGTTGCTGCCATCCTCCAGGCCGTTCTCATTCTCTTATGCTTGGTGCAATCAAACCAAGTTTGTGCAGGAGAAAAAAGAGATGCTTTAGGGCATCGCTTCCATTCTGTATGGCTGATTTCCTGGAGCAATGGAAGATGGTTTAGGAGCTGTGCTCTGCATTATCAGGTGTTTGGAAATCCGGAAGGAGTTGCTTTTACTGCATGTCACAAGGGGTTGGGGGGAGGCAGTTGTTATTTCTGCTTGGGCAGCAAAGGGTATTTAGGAACAATGTGCAAAGGGTAGGGTGCTGAAAGTCACTGGGCTTGCCTAGGGCTCTGAAAAGACTCATCTGTACAAAAAGAAGGGTGGCTGAGTATCATTTTCCATCTGTGGGAGATATAACAGTCCTTCCTCCCCTCTGGTCAGTGGGAAGAACATGGGCTTTGGATTTTTCGGATAGTTAGCACTAGGGAACAAGTGCTAAAAAAAATTGTGCCTGGGCTTGGGAGAGCACAGGGACTGGGGAAAGGCAGAGCATCATTTGTGTATCCACAAATAAGTTGTTTGCAATTATATCCATAGCTTGTTAGAGTGCTTTTTCACTTGCTGATGTTTCATCAGTACCTCCTACAGTGTATATCCTATAGGTGCTTCAGTGATCAAAGAGGGAGACACAGTGGTATTGTAGCTGGCTTCGGTCAAGCCCAACTCCTGATTCCAGCGGCAGCATGCAAGAATTGTATGGGAGAAGTACTGTGTATTGATACCACAGGAGCAGAGAACGAGGAAGGTGACACGTTGTTAAAGCTGCCTTCCAAAACCTTCATTTTTTGGAGAGCAAGAAGATGAGTGATTGCATTAATTTCTATTATCAGTGTCCTTTTCTGAAGGCTCAGTGAGGTTTTTCATCCTAGACCTAGGGAAAGAAAACAGAGTAAATTCCAATATGAGTTTTGAACAGAGTTTTGGACTACTGTTTGTTTTAGTGTTGAGTTCCCACTTGGCATTACTGTTGGGAGAAAGGAGCAGTCTCTGGTTCCTCAAAAGCAGATGCCTAGTTGGCCGAGGGAAGACTAATGGAGAGTTTTTATATAAGTCATTTTGCCCCTGTGTGGAAGCATGCAAGCTTTTCTAAGAAAAGCTGTTGAGTTTTGTCAAATTCATTAGTCATTCAGAGCATACTGGGAATTTCAGTAGATAATCCTTGGCCTGCAAATCCAATTGTTCTAAGTATTTGGTGCTTGAAATCGAGCCTGGCTGATTTTTATTGGACTCTCTTGAAATTCTTGGAATCAGGTTTCCAGTTAAAAACACGCATTTGCAAATTCAGAATTGGCTTCCTGAACATTCCTCCTTTTCATTATATTAAAAAAAAAAGAAGCCATTTCTGCAAACATCCCTGCCAATAAACCCTTTCACTTCTTTTTACATCCAAAATGGCAAGATTCTTACTCAATTTAGAGTAGCGCAAGCCTATTAATTCTCATAGAAGCGTGGCTGCTCATTGTGCTCTTGATGTGATCCATATTCCTGGAGCAAAGGGCATTATCTATATATCTGCTGTTACAGCCAATGGATTTTACAGCCACCCTTCTTTGCACTCAGTTAGGAGTGCACATCAAAATATATAGCATTTTTCAGCAAAGCCAGCTCTTTACTCAGTAACTTATGAGATTAAAATAATTTTATTCTCCTTAAAAAGTGCTTCCATCTATGAATTGATGAGAGAGGTGTCTGGGTGTTAACCACTATTGGTCCATATTAGAGAAAGGATCTAAATTTGTAAACTGGCCTTTTTTTTTTTTTCAAATAGTAGTAGTAATTTCTGCAATCTGAGGGGACAGCTCACAAGCAGCCATGTGGAAGTAATGTATATTTACTTATCGGTGAAGAAATTCTCTATTTTTGAAGAATTCCCAAAGTTCTTTCTGTTTACAAGGGCACTCCTAAACTGGGGCTGTCAGGAAGAGGAGGAAGGCCATGAATCCAACCCAACCCTTCAAAACTGGCCTTCAGTAGGTTATTATTACTATTGTCTAGGTCCTGAACTGTTGGTTTTTTTTTCTTGTTTGAGAACGTGTTGTGAAAGATGACAGAAAACAGTCCTTCCTCCAGACAAAAGCTTTGGAGACAATGTAGGGAAAGGTGCTTACTTCAGCCAAGGACAGGAGCAGTGCTAATGCAGTTCCCTCACGAGGTAATATTCCTTTTACTTAACTCTTGCTGTGCATTATAATGTAATAAGGAGGGATAAGGGAGGCTGCACTGTGACCTGAATCAACTAAACTCAAGGAGGGAATTTTAGGAAGAGTGCGATGAAATTGACTTTGATGCTAGAAATGTGCATCTTTGCTTGGCTTAGTATCCTTTAAAAACAAAAATAGATGGCAGTAATGACTTGCAGTCTAGGGCAGTAGGAGATGTTGAGAAAGTATATTTATATATATGGTATTGTATAATTAGATATATGCTTTATTGTAAACGTGCCTTTTTAAAACGCATTTTGAAAGTTCATGATGTCATTAATGATATCTTGCCCTGCCCTTTCAGAATGCACGACAAGAGCCAGCCCAAAGTAAAACCCCTTCTCGTACCACGGGCAAGGCAGATCCCAGACCCCCGTGCCCTTTTGGCAGCTGGGCCGGGAGGGAGCTGTGCTAGTGTTTAGCTGTGAGGTATGCAGGAAGAGGCTGTAGGAGTGGGAAGAGCTGCAGTCATCCTGGCCAGGTGCATCCAGCATCCAGCTGGAGCTGGTCTAGGGGGCTGGTCCCAACCAACTCAGCATTGGAAGATGTGACCGTGATGCCAGTGGCACCCCAGTTGTTGGAACAGGGCAAGGAGAAATCCATCTGGGTGATGTTATGGGAGAGGTGTGTGTTGGAGGCCAGAAGGAGCTCGCTCCCTTCTGTATGGGTTTATGAGCGGCGTACTTGGATGAGAAGTGCAGAATTGTTTTGGTGCTTTCCTGCAGGTCGGTGACCTAGTTTCAGACCTGGTTATTTTACCTGCAGCATCTGAGGGTGCCGGCACAGGTTGAGTCTAGTGCCAGCTCCTCGGCACGGGTCTGCTGGGAATGACCGTCCCGGTGGGAGGATGGATAAGGAATCAGGGAAAGAAGAGGCAGAATTTGCTCTGTAGCTACAGTATTCTCTTTTATCCCATTAGGAAAAGGGCTGAAGGATCTGCCAGGGAGAGCATTGCCAGTTTCCTGTTGTAGGCCTATGCAGCATTCCCAGTTAGTTCGGTTCACTTCCAGCCCTCAGAAAGGTGGTTACTGCCCTGCTCTCATGGTTCCCTATCTGGGAGTACAACTGCCCATGCTCTCCTGCTGCAACATCCGTTTCCTTTACATCATGAGACTTGCTGTTCTGTGGGCAGCAGTGACCATCCTAATATTATTTTGCAGTTAAAAAAAAAAAAAAAAAAAAAAAGCTTTACAGTTAACCCTGTGCTTAATGTGTTAGATTAGGGCTTTCCTTGCTGGGTGGTACAGCGCAGCAATTTCCACCAGCTCTTGGTCGGCAGCACCCAATAGCAGGGTTCTGTGGTGAAGGTGAATCCACAGGTGTGTCTGTAGCAGCCTTAATCCTTTTTGCCCAGCGGTACGTGCGTGCTGGCAGCCTGCAGTCCACGTTGTTCATTGGCGTGAAATATGGGAGCCTCCTGCGAGGCAGAGGGGAGAGCGTGATGCCGTTATTGGCACAAAGAGGCCAGTTTGCAGTAAATTGGGCCATTTAGCTTTACCTCAAGTGACGTGGAATAAGAAAAGCTTCTTGAAGGGGTAGAGGTCACTGAATCCCCGACTATGCACTTACTGGGATTTGACAGTGCTTACTGGAAATGGATGTTCACTTCTGAGCACGCTGTAACAAGGGAAGGACTTTTGGTTATTGTTTTCGTTGTAGTTCAGATTCTGAAACTGTGATCGATTCTTTTGACTAATTGTCAAGTGTTCTCAGAGCTTGAACGTGTTCCCTTCCTCTGTCATGTAGCAGTTTCCTTCGGTTTTCAGTTGTTTTTCTCCCCCTTTTCCTTCTCTTAGCTTTAAGTCTGGGCCTGCTCTTATCTCCTGTAGCTTGGGGCTGTCTAGGTTTTTTTTTGTGTGTGTGTGTGTGTGTGTGTTTTTGTTCATTGGCTGTACAGTCTGTTTACATATTTTTGTACTCAAGTGTAGTTTTATATTAAAAACAGGAAAAAGAAAAAAACATAGTTGAATTGAGAAAAAATATTAAGGTACGTACTCTTTGTAACACTTTAAAGACCTAGGGTACCTTCAGAGATGACTTTGCAGTGATGTAATTATAATACTGTATATTTGCCTTCCTTTTTAGTTGGTTTTATTTTCTGGTTTATTTTTTTTCCTAAAATGTATATCTTTTTATGAGAAACTGGAAACTTTTAATGCAAATGTTTAGAAAGATTTAACATTGTAAAGTAAAAAGTCATATAATTTTTTTTTTCCTGTTGGAAGAAAATGCTTTAAAAGTTTTACTACTGTTGTATTCCAGGGTGGGGGTTACCAACCCCAAATTTCCTTCTTATGCTTCATTCTTGGGTCTTGCTTTCTAAAAATGCTCATTGCAGACATGGATGATTTGCTTGCATTAGTTGAAAAAGAAAATCACAAAGAAAACCACCTTTTAGGGGTATTTTTCGGTTCAAGTGCAATACTTCCCCTGATGTCTTATTAATGTACTATGGTTTCCTTTTCCTTTCCTCAGTCAACACAAATCAGTGAAGCAAAATGCTCTATCTTAAATACATTCAAAAGCAGGTTTTGAGTAACTTTGTAAATTCGGATTTTGGCTGACAAAATGTGAGAAGCTGTAGGTTAAGACCGAAGCCCAGCCCTTAACTCTGGCTTGTATCCGGCACTGAAGCACATCCAGTGGTCTGAACTGAGGACAAATGTGTTCTTGCCTCTTCCTTCCTTTTCTAATTGCAGCTTTCTTTTCTTCCTCTTAAAAAAAAGAAGAAAAAAAAAAAAAGAAAAAAAGCACTTAATATTGATGTTTATGGAAAACTAGCAGAAAATAAAAAGATGGCTTGGTCCGATCCAAAACCCACTCAGTGGAGACTCTCACTGAGTTTGATGATGGATTTTGGATTAGGCCTAAGCTCTTAGCTAGGGCAAAGCTTCCGTTTGCTTTAATGGGAGAGATTTGCCTGCGTACGAATTACAGGACTTGTGTCCTTTATCTACCTGAGAGACCAGAAAAGCTTCTTTACAGTTGTCCTTGTCTTATATATGTTTAGATGGGACTTGTTTTACATATTATACATATTTATATATAGCGTATTTTTAATGCCTTTTTCCCCCCTCTCCCCCGGTAGACTGAAACCGCAGTTCTGTAAATATGTATTTAGGTACATAACAAAAAAGAAAAACCCCATTGAGATTCTTGGAAAGGCAGTCGCTGCGCATGCACAGGAGCCACTTTTGTCTCTTAAATTTGTATTTAAGATATCCCTTTTTAATGATAACAAAGGTGAGGAGACCATATCTCGTTCTGATGGATTGCCAAAATATTTCCCCAGACTTGGATGTCTGAGTTGAAGAAGAAAAGTGCATTCTGTGGGTGACTGCCCACGGGTTCACGCTTTTAGGGCCAAATTCTGGTAATCTGCTGTAGGCTGTATAGGTTCCCCCTCCAACAGGGACCGCACTGGAGCAGTGGGGTGGTAGCAAAGCACACAAGATCTTGTGAACTTAATTTCAGCTCTTGACCCATTTGTCACGGCATCTTTTGTGACATTTGGAGCTGCTCTCTGCCCACTCAGGTGCCCAATTCCATGTTGGTCCTGGTTCCTCCCAGGTCAGGATTTTTAGTTTTGTGACTGTTGTTCTGAGCTCAAATTAACGAATCTAAAAAAAAAACCAAATTAAAAGCAGAATTTACTCCAAAATCCAATGAACTCACTGGGATTTGCCCCACTGCTTTCCATGGAAATTGGAACATCATGCTCTTGTAAAGGAGTTCAGAAATGATCACTGTTGCAGTGGTGCATGTGAGCAACCCCGATGTAAACCCGCATCCCTCTGCTAAAGAGTTTCACCGCTGTAGACTGAACTATGGGACTTATTTTGATTTTATTTTCCACCTTAGTCTACATGCATACATATGGTTCCACGTCTGTATGTGTGTGCTCTGTACACGTGTGAGTGTTGTGCAGCCATGTGAGAGTGTGAGTCTGTGTGTGTGTATAAATAAAAAGAAGCTGCAGAAACTTTGTAATACTTTGTGAAAAGGATTATATTATAAAGGTTTGTACTGTCTTGAGTGCACAGCTACTGGAATAAATGTAGGGAATCTCAGGAACAAGCATATAATTTGTCCAAGAATTATTTCTTCTCAGAAGTGTAAGTGCAGTTTTTAATTCTGTATATTATTTAATATTTTACCAATAAAAATAAACTTCTGACATGAAAGGGTTTTCCATTCAAGCTTTCTGGAAACATTGGTGTATGCATACATTTTTCTTTCTCGCAGCAGGAAACATGAATGGCAATTTTGTGCCTCAAAGGAATCACGTTTCTTACCCAGTAACAAATCCTATTAGCTAAGTGGAGAGGCTGAATGAGTTACGAGTTGGGGTTATGGGTATGGGTTATGAGACTGGGGAATGGGGCCAAGATCCACTTTGATGTGCATTGAAACTAACGATCTTTACATCAACTTCAGTGCATGAAGATTTCAGCGCGAGTTTGACAAGCATTCCCTCTCAGGTGCTATTCTGTGATACGATGGCATCACTTACCTGACACTTGGGCTGCTGTGCTTTTGGGATGAGTTAGTGGCCTGAGGTCCAACTTGTTTTGAAAAACGCTCAGATCACTCAAGGAATTACTTTGACTCCTTCCCTCAGCTTGGGTTTTTGGCTGAGTTCCCCTGTGCTGTGTCCAGGGGCCATCTTATGAGTTTGGATTTATTGGGCAGTTCACATTGCTCGACTCATTCTTACTTTCGTAACACAGCTGTCATTCTGGTGGCATTCATGATATAAAAAACAAACAAGCAAGCAAAAAAACCCCATCTCTCCCAAATAAAAGTTTGGTTATTTGTTTTAAGAATTGTAAATTCTTGGTTAAAGATTAACCGGCCTCTCCCTGGTAATAAAAGTGTTCATCATTGACATGAGAAAGGAAAATGCTTCAGGTACCATCTGAATAAAACTTAATCTTTTAAGTTGCTTGATGTATGTTGTCTTGGAGGAGTGGCCCTGTTTTCCTTCACTCAGGACTGCCAGCTCCTTGGTTTTGCTTCAAAAGGACCCAAGAGTCAAGTAATTTGACAATCCCAATACTTGATGCATAGGAATCAGGTTGTGCCATCGTGAAGCTGGGTTGACCCCTTACAGCATATGGTGGAGATCTTTTCCTTGACTGCACATGCTTCGGGTAAGGTTTGGAGAAGATAAGGGGAGGAACCTAAGGCAGAGGCTGAATGAGCTGTAATCATTAGGGCTAGTAAGTCGTTTGATTGCATGTGTAAGAGTCTGTGCATGACCTCGTGTTACTAGGGAAGAATGAAGTCTTAGAAATCTGCTGGCAGTCATTGAAGTCCAGTGTTCTCACTTGCTCATGTGTACAGATGGGTGCAAGTCACACAAGAGTTTGCCATTGCCTGTTTCTCAAGAACACCCTTCAAGGTCAACCTCAGCATTTTGGCTCTATTTAAGCAGTAGGAAATCACATCTAATCCTTTCCCTGCAGCACTTTTGATGGAAAAAGCCATTGCTCATTGAAAAATAGCACTTTCCTGATTATCAACCAATGTCTGCATATTCTGCTGTCATCACGCCTTAATTTGGGGTAGGGGAGGCAACTGGTTTCAAAATACTTGATAGTTCTCTCTGTGCCTTCTCTGCTGGATCTAATGATGTAATTGCAGTGGGCCTTCTGAACTGCAGCACCACCCTTCAGGGATCAGTCTAATAACCAGGTAAGCCACATATTTCTGACCTACCTGCCCAGCACACTGGAACTTGTCACCAAACGCAGTGAGCTGGGAGCAGCGCGTTCTGACAAGTGCCTTCTGCAGCTCTACCAAGATCAAAATGGTTTTCCCTGTT
This sequence comes from Pavo muticus, assembly GCA_016647715.1. Classification (NCBI taxonomy): domain Eukaryota; kingdom Metazoa; phylum Chordata; class Aves; order Galliformes; family Phasianidae; genus Pavo; species Pavo muticus. The sequence continues at coordinate 589,035 of JACDJE010000146.1, read as the reverse complement.
AACAGACATCATGTGCTGGTTCCTGGCATTCACCTCCCAGGCTCTAAGATTTCCAGTTTTATGCGGTACTTTGAAGAAATTACTAAAGCTTCATCCGAGGGCAAATTTGTGTTTTAGAAAGCAGTGAATCAAAGTCGGCTTTCTCCATCTCTGCACTTGAATGCTAAATCCCAGCCCTACAATGAATCATTCCCCACTAAGACACATCGAGCACAATAGTGTTCGTGTGCGGGAATGGAAGGCCCTTGAAATCGCATTATGAAACTCACTGTAATTGAGGGGCTAAAAATAAATTTTGCTCGGGTTGCACTTTGAATGTGCTTGATATTTTTTTTCTTTCTTTTTAGTCAATCCTAATGCAGTTAGTCCTCAGTAAACTCGGCTTTACCCTCCTGCCCTTCGGTGCTCGTTTCTGTCTCTTCTGATGCATCACATGAGCACGTCATAATTTCCAGCATGCAATTATCAGTGTTTATTCTTCTCTCACAGCAGAGCACCTCAGGAGCCACGCTACCCCTGGATACGATGAAATACGAAATGAAGGGATTAGCATGTAAGTACTTTGGTTGCTTAAAAATTAAGGCTAAGAATGAAAGCTCTTTTCAAATGAATACGCTCATGAAATAGCTTGTGTCCTCTTCATTCCTGTCATAGAGATTATGGATGAAGTACCAGAATACAACATTTCCCAGAGATTTCTGTTGGTGGAGAAATCCAGCCCTCCTAATGAGACTATATAAACGCTCCATATTATCTCATTATTTTTCATTAATCCATGCGCGCCAGCCCGCCTCCACGTGCTGTAATTCCATGTTACCACCCATGTTCACTTTAAAATAGGAACAGATTATTCAAGACTCCCACACAAATCGTGAACCTCTCTCCCTTCTGATCTGTTTCTGCAGCCCGGGTCGCTCCCGGGATGGGGGAAGCCTTCCCCCAAGGCAGGAGCAGGGCCCGAACCCCATTGCCTGCCTCTGCGCACCACCCCCCCTTCTGTGCCTGTCATATGCTCCTGCCACCCCCAGCGCCTGAGTCGGGACAAAGCTGCCCTATCAAAGCTGATTTTTAGCAGAAAATTGCTTCTTGGTGAAGGTGTTCTCTATGGAAAACGGCTGCTTTTCATAGACATGGGTGGATTTGGGGATTCTCGTCTCAGGAAGAAAGGCTGAAACTCTAAACCCCCTGAAGGCTTCTGGGTTATTTTGTTTGGTTTCAAGAGGAAATACTTCCCTCCCCTCAGCTGTTTTCATATCAGTTCAAATAATGTCAGGACGCAATTTGCTGCTCTTTCCCATTATTTTGGTGACTTTTCCTGTTTCAGGCTGCCCATGTGTAGTTTGTAGGGTGTGGTAAGGAATGTAAATTATTATTTTCATGTAGGTGTGGTAGCTGTTCAGTTGTAAATCCTGTTTTCAATCCTTCTGACTATTTTATTTGTGATCTGTAATATCGATCTGTCTTCAGGGCAGAGAGCAGTGCCATCTATCAGGAGCGGTGACTTTTATTCCTCGCTAAAATAAAGCACTCAAAGCAGCCCCTGAAATCTATGTGATGGAGGAGGGAGGGGGGAAAAAAAAAGAAGAGATCTCGCTTGAAGCCTTTTTTTTGCTTGTTCTTTGAAATGAGCTGAGGAATTTGTTTCTGTGGTTGATTTGTTTTTATCAGTTCGTTGCAAAATGTGACTGGCCTCCCTCTTCAGATCCACCTCCTGTGGTAGCCTGCCAGTGGCTGTCTCCTGATAACCGACTGTATGAAATCAGAAAGGGGAAAAAAAAAATAGTTTAAAGATTTGCCTTTGAACGTGATTCATGACAGTGAAGAAACGGGAGTAATTGAAAAAAAAGAGAGCTCTGTGGCTGGAGTGAAGCTGTCAGGCTGCTACAGGTCCGTGATAGTCAGGGCAAACGTGTCCAAGGCACAGCTTCACAGCCTCCTCCCAGCGATACCTCCAAGGCTTTGGCTCTCCAAAGCCATGTTCCTTGCCCTCTGTGCATGGTGTACAGCAGCAGATTCCCGGATGCTGCAATCTGCTCCTTCTGCAGCTGAGCTCATTTGTGCTGTGGAAGTGCTCCTCTGAGCTCTTCTGCCACGATCCGAGTGCTGCAGAAACTTCACCTTGCTGTGCGTGTCTGCGGGTGCATCTCGTAGGTGCAAGTGCTCTTATACACACAGGTCCTGTTCTGGGGACAGCTGTGATAGCCACCAAAATGGGCAGTCCTGAGATCACATCAACCCGTGGTATCACAGTTTGATCTGTAGCGGTCAGTTCAGTCCACGCCTCATTTACAGATAATTCCAGGTGTAGATTTCAGGATTGCAGTCCCTGCAGATATCACTTACTGCTGGATGGCTGCTGAGGTTCTGGCTGGTGTCATGCTCTTCATGACACCCAGGTCCAGGTGCTGCATACCCAAACATGCAGAGTTTGGAACAGTGGCTGTGTTTCCCAAGCTGTGAGTGCATAAGTCAGATGCCTGCCATACATACTGCTGCTTTTTTGCCATGAAGAGGCATGTAACGTCCTTTTTCTTGGGAGCTCTCTGAATTTCTTCAGACAGATGCTGTCTTTGTTTTTGTTCAACTTCCTTCCATTTATTCCAGTGAGGAAACAGCAAGTTATCAGCGGGCACTAGAACAGAGCAGGCTTAAATCAATCCAGGCTGATTGATTATTTGCCTTATGTTCGTTCTTAGAAGTCCTTCAGAGCTAGGTGGTGTAGTAAAGAGTAAAGAACAGGTCCCAGCCAGCACCAAAATTCTTAAAATCCCCATATAAAAAGGAACCAGGCTTCTTCTCGTGTTCAGAAGTGCAAAGACGGTTCTGTACTGCTGTTCTGGCTCCTTTATTTGTTGAGGCATAGATACCAGGCTTGGAGGCATTGTACCAGTGGTTGTCCCGCCAACACACATCTTGCTGCTTCTTGAGCCTTTTCCTCACATATTTATAGACGGATATGCACAGAGGTATGTAACTACGGGAGTATACATCCTTGTGTTCCCACGAATGGCTTTTCATTACTTGCAGATCAATGTTTTCAAATGCATGCTGCACTTTTACCCTGTGTGCAGTTTGCCTCTAAGCTCTGTCTGAATATCTGCTGCTCAGAAGACAACCTTTGTCCCTGTGAACGTGACCTACATTGCTGGTTCTGTGATGTCTGATGTGACACTGAGATGTGCTGAAGCACGTGGCGGTCAAATGCGTCCTGCTACCCAGCAGATCCGGATGGGTTTGGATAACGGGCTTATCCTCATCGTTATCATGTTCTCTCAGATCTGTCTTGCCTGTGAACATTACCAGCTCTATTTCTCCATTTTTGGTTAGATCTTTTGATAAGATATTCAGTGATCTGGGTCAAAACTAGATCTAAATGGGACCCTACTGCTGCAGCTGGATGATGCCCTGTTTGCAGTTCCTAGTGAAAACTCTCAGGTATGTAGATGGGCTGCAATCCACATAATATGTGAGCATTGGTTTTATTTTCTCCAGAGAGGGAGCAGGTGATAACAGTGTGGATAAAACACCATTTCTGTGCTGGTCATATCTGCTGGGAAGGAAGTGTATAAGCTGCAGTGTGTGTGATGCACCCTGTGCAGGATGCTGCCGCTTTGTGGGAGACAACAACTTTATGTAACAGATGAAAGGTGAAGGACTCAGTATAGAGTCAGTTATAAAAGAGAACTCGAGTTCTTCAAGAAGGAATGGCTTTGAAGATAACATCACTTGCCAGCTCATTCACCTTCATGTGAAATTGCTGATTTGGTTTGTGACCTCCTACTCTCTCTCCTGCCAAACTGAGGGGAAGGCACTGCTGCCCATGTACTTCATTGCACCCCGCGTGTTGCTGCACCGCTGGGACTTCTTTGACATCTGTGCTGCGAGCAGGGATACTTCAACTGCTACTTCAGGCAGACCTGTGCAGGTCTAAGCTGGGCTGAATGAGATGGCGAAGACCTCTGGTGCAATCCTATCTCCAGCTGCTTGCCCCATTTTTCTTACACTGAGCCATAATCCCTTATCTCAGGTTTCTTTTTTGAGAAAAAGTTATTGCAAACTGAGCCAAAGGGGGTGAATGTAGAGCTTTCTATGGGCATCCTCCCGTTTGTCGCTCAGAGCCTCGCACCCTTTGGCACATCCCTTTCCCTACTGGATCAAGAATTTCCCAGAGCAGAGCACTGTGTATCTGCCTGGGGAGTTATGTCGGCAGAAGTACTCCACAACAGCTATTTTGGGCTGTTTTCCTATGTAGAGAAGCTCTAGTTCTTATCTAGATGGAACAAAAGTCAGGCCTGTTCTTGTAGATAAAATGCTTTCCCTTCTAACTGCCTGATGGCTTATCTCTGGTCTTGCAGCATCAGCCATAACCCTTCTCCTGACCCACTTAACTTCTTGTGTCGAGCAGAGCTGTAAGGACAAGGGGTGGGGGTGATTCGTGATTAGTATTCCCTTTCTTTTCATGTGGAAAACTCTTCAAGCTCTCCACGCTTGCATAATTAGCAGAGAAATATCTATTCTTAATCAGCTGATAAATTATCTATGGACAGAGCTCTAAGAATGTATTACTGATATAGCTGGGTTTGATACACCATTGGATTTCAAGAATTTTTGTTTAGCATCTCCTGACAAAATAACTTTTTGAACCCTTTGACACTTGCCACCTTGCTTTCTTTGCCTGTTAAATAATTATAATAGCAAAAAAAAAATTAATAAAAAATCATAACTGCATTATCTCTTTCCCATATCCAATGCAATTTCTATGAAATCAATATTTTAGCAAGCATAGCAATCTACTACTGCTTGCCTATTGAGCTTCAAAAAAACAGATAAGGGCTGAACGTAGGTAATCAAGGGAGTGAAATACTTGTCTGTGGGTTTTCAGTTTGAACTCGGCCCGCTGTCAGGTACAGCCAATACAGGCGTTTGTTAATCTTTTTGGAATTAAGCTGGTACATTTAGGCCATTTCCTAGCGAATGATTATCTATCAAAATGTTTTTTATCAGCTGGAGCTGGCTGGTGTTAATTCTGATAGTTTCTTGGAGAGATACAGCATGTGTAGTTAAGCAGAAATCAGTTTCCTATTTCACTGTTAATTTTTATGTTGTAGTTCTTAGTTCTGCAAACTGTGGTGGGTACTACCCAGAAAACACTCTTCTCTCTGAATCTGTGTGCATATACAGTCATCAACGTGATAGAGATGACCTTGGTAATGCATTGCCACTGGATGGTCTGGCAACGCAAGGTATGATGGCAGTTATGAGTGAGATGGTTGAACTGTGGGCTTCAGAGCATCCAGGGAGGCAGCCCTGGAAACTCAAACTGTTGAAGATGCAGTCATGAAATGGGACTAACTCAGGAGTTTCATCTTTCCTCTTGAAACTGACTTATGGGGCTGGTGGGCTGGCTGCCAAGACGATGGGTGTAATCATGGGCACATCCAGTTGTGAGGGTTGTCACCAGGTTTTGCTTTTGGCAAATGGTGAAACAAGCAAGCAAATGGGTTAATGGGCATCTTTACATTTCACCAAGCCTTTCACATTCTTGCATTTACCTTCCTTACTTCAGTAATCATAGGAAGTGTCACCATTAAACCCGCTGCTTCCCAGGGAGAATTTCACCATGTCATCTTAGATGTTCTTCCACGTATTCATTCATGGATGAAGAGGGAGAATGATACCTGCTTTGTTTAGCCACTGCAGAGCCATGATTTCACTGTGCTGGCATATTGAGTTGCAGTCATGTGTCACAGATCTTTTTGCTTGTCACCTCCCATGTTCTATTCATTGTCACTTTAAAATTAATTCATGCCTAATTACTTACTCCACCCAGAGTTCTTCTGCTCACCTGGTGCTTCCTTTGGGGAGGATGGAGAGGGGAGAAACAAACCCAACAATTGTGCCCTAAACCAGTAGGATTAATATATCCCTATGTGATATTTCATTTAAACATTTTCCCTAATGTAATGCATGTCTACACCTATTTATTTTTTTCCAAGTACACCTAAGTGTATAGAAGGCCTGGGGGTCTGTATGCACATACTGGGAAGTAGAATGTGCTAAAATAATGGCCACAAAGATGGAGTTTGAGGAACCACATCTCAAAAAGCCCAGAGCAGTTTTATGCTGTGGTGTGTGGAGCATCTTGGTACTGCCCAGAGGCTTTGCTGGACTCGTCTCAAGCCGAGTAGCACACATAAGTAAATTTTAACCAGAACTTTCGCCAAAAGCAGCACTTTGCTCAGATCCAAGGACACCTTGTGCTTGTTCAGGAATTGTAGGGAAAATACAGATGGTGGAAAGTGACCAGAGATAACTAAGTGTGGTTCAGAAGGGGTCTTCCGTAAGACAAGTTTAATTTGGACAATTGTCATCAGATAGTTGTCGCCATCGCTGCTGTCCTTGTCAAAATAATGGAGCAAGGACTGACTCTCCATGCAGAAGTGAGGGAAGGAGAGCCAGGAAATCTCTCTCAAGTGGAATGGGTTTAATACGAGAAGCTGCAGTAGTCCAAATAAAACTGATTCGCCTTGTTTGCTCCCAAATAAGCACCTGAATCAGTATAAATCAATGCTAACGGAATCAATAAATGTATCTCAATTTAGTCTAGCTTAAAATGTATTTCAAAAGAGAACCGAAGGCAGGCTGTAGGAAAGCATTTTAATACACTGATGCATGAAATACTGCTGTCAGAGAAATTCAAATTATCCTGGATAAGGGCATTATAGCAGTGAATGAAAATAGGCAGTAGGGATGCAAGCAAAGAAGCTGTTAGAGCAGATTTTTCAGGAGCTGTCAAAAGGGGTGAAGTGAGAGGTGGTGGTGTCCTGGCACCAGGTAACGTTTGTGATGCTGCTCCTTGTGCCTCAGCACCAATCAGAGCTCAGTCCCCAGCAATGCCGAATAGCACTATTTTATTTAACTCTTGAACTTCTACCAATAAGTGAGAAATATGTGTTTATTTTCTTCGAAACTTAGTCATCTCTGACACCCTTGGTGCCATTTCTATTCTGAAAAAGGGTGGTATCGCTTTCCACATCGTAATGTCTCCTGAATTCTTTGAAACCTAACAGTGGAGTGCCTCAACCTGGTTTTTACAGCATTTTCTCGTGTGAATTGCATGTTTGTACCTGGTTTGCAATGTGTGCCACCCAAAGAGACGAAGCTATTGTGGCAGCCAACCAAAAGCAGGGCTAATGAAAAGGTCAAATATATTATTAAGCATTAAAATTCTGAGAAATCCCTGTTGTGCAGGAGATTGTGACAAGAAGAGGAAACAGCACAGCATAAGCGATCTCTCCTGATAAAGATCTTGTGAGCACAGAAGAGCAGAGGAAGTGGGACACGTGTGATGATTCCTATGACGGTATGTGGGCCTCCTCATCAGGCAGCCTGCTAGGACTTGGGCTGAAACGTCAGGAATTTGGTTAAACTTGGAAATGGTTTTGTCTTTTTTTTTTTTGTTCTTTAATTACATCAAGTGAATGGGAATTTCTTGTTTCATAGCTGCATAATGGCTTCTGAGGCTGAAATTGTCCAATGGCAATAGAATGGCCATTCTTCCTCTGGCCCACAAATGCATCACACCTCTCTCATGTCACCATCTCTATCACAGGCCTCATGTGTGACTTGGACTCATATTTTTGAGAGCTGGGCTGGACCACCAGTGTTGTTCCACCTGGGCACCACCAGGTTGGTATCAGGGCTGGTGATGAGGAGAGCTACGAAGACCTGGTTTAAATAGTTCTGGTGAAGACCTCTAAAGGTTTTAAACCTCATGTCATCATTGTAAGGCTTTGGTGGGTTTATGATGTTTTATAGATGCATCATCTATAGGATTGCCTTAAGGGTGACAGAGGTCCACCTGTACTGCAGCTGTAATCCATCCAGCAGTGCCCAGATACAGAGTGCCAAAGTATGGAGTGAGATGGAGCCTCCTCTGAAGGCAGCAGCCTCTCCAGACACTCTGCCAAGCTGAGCCTGGTCTTTGCAGGTGAGTGGACAGCTGGATTTTCCTCCTCTGATCGGGACACCCACCTGTGTAGAAGCACATGCCCTTCCCATGCGACAACTGTTGGGTTGTCTGTTGGGGTTTTGCGGCCATGTTGGATTTCAAAGCAGCAATGGTGGTGGTGTTTGTTTTTTCACCCTCATATAGACACAAGGGCATGAAAAATTGAATTGAGGAGAGGAAGATAACGGTCAAATTTCATAAAGTTCACCACAGAATAGGTGATTCATAGCTGAGGGTTGCTTGCAGCAGATGGGGTGGAGTTAGCTAATTCGCCCATGTGAGCAATTGCACTGCTGTGTGAGAAGAGGCAATGGTGTGGTTGCATTTCATGAAAGGCAATGGAGAAAGCAGGGAATGAGAGAAAAGCCTGCTCTCATGCAAGGGGAAGAAAGGAATTACCCCATTTATTGCATCTCAAAAATATGTGATGTTTTTCTATGCAGCACTAACAAGAATTGGCTTGATTTAATGGAGCTTTTGACATGAATAAGATCATTCCAAGGTTAGCTCGACCAAAATATTAGAAAGACAGAAGTGACTGTACCATCTTCCCTCCTCACACAAATAGTTACCTCATTCCAATACTTAGAACCACAGAAACACAGGGCTGAAATGGACTGCAGGAGGAGGAGGTAAGTCCTGGCAGCGTGTGAAGGATCTCCCTTGTGCCCCAGAGGATGCTATGGTCCACTGAGTTGTGTTTCCCATCGCACCACAGGAAGCACTGCTTCTGCAAGGCATGAGGGCTGGAACCACCTGCTGAGCCTCTGGAGGAGGGTTTGTGCTCAACTTGCAATGGACAAGACTCAGGATAACCAAAATGGGCGCTTGCCGATGCTGTCTTGCTGTTGTATTTGGCGCTCACCACAATAAGTAGACAAAGAAGTTTGCAGATAATAGCAGATTAGCCTGTGGCTGGCTTGAACTGATGCTTTGTTCTACAGGGGCTGAATCTTGCAGCAGTTTCAAGGGCCTGAACTTTTAAAATTGTTGACGTAAGGGCTTTTTCCATCTCTTCTCATTCTATCCATCACAGAAGGAAAGCACAAACCAGCAAAACCCCAGTTGCTGCCTGTGACTTTTCTTTCTTTCATGTTTGTAATTCTTCTTGCTGTTTGCTGTCTAGTGTTTTCCTGCCTCTAGAGATGTTACCGAAGAAGCAAAAGGGGAAGTGACATTCTGGTGATGCAGTATTTTCCAGGTAAATTGAAGTTTTGCTATGTGGAGATGAAAAGAAAAACTGAATCTCTGTTTTACTTTCAGGCTTCCATATGCCATTCTAGCACTCTTGCAGCCTCTTTGGGAGGGAAATTATTTTTGATACATGTGCAGATAGCACAGAAACAAGACTGTTCTGGTTGTACCATGGAAACTCCTAACATTATACTGCCCAACCCATTGCGCAGCTGTTCTGAAGATCCATGTGATTTGCCTTCTTAAAAAAAAAAGGTTTTCCCAAAACAAAGAGCTTCCTTTTACCTCCTTCACATTTAGCTCTTCTGGAGAGGGCTGCTCCTAGGCCAGGAGCCTGCCTCTTATTGCAGGTGGCAGCCTGTCAGGCAGGATTCTTTTTTTTTTTGCCACCTGAATGAATGGTTGGCCTAACTGAGGAATTCTAAGACTATAATTCTTCTTCTCTCTGGGCATGAAAAACACACCTGTATTTTCTCACGGAATACTCTTTGTGGCAGAAAATTGGTGTTCCCTCCCATGCCAGCCTGTGCGATGTGTCCTTAAGTAAAGAGCAGCTGAGATCACCATTTGTTGCTCCAGTGGACCCTGTCTGTGAATGCCTGGTGCCTTTGGTTATGTGCTGGTGCTCAGTGCATGCAGTGGGTTGGGGTTGGGGGCTGTCCCATTTGTCCCTTCTGCTGTCTTCTGCTTCTCCAGATGTCCTCTGCTCTGTTTTAATGGTTGGACTGGATGATCTTAGTGGTCTTTTCAACCATTATGATTCTGTGATTTTCCTTGGTTTGTTGCTGGCTCATTTCTCTCTCAGCTTCTCTAATTGTAGTCAGGGCACAGTCTATGTCTGACAATTATGGAGAAACTGAGGCATGCATCTTGGAACTGACTCTTATCTATCATGGGGCAGCTCCTGATCTCTTCTCAGAGGAGCCTCTACTCCCAAAACCTTGTCATGAAACCGAGTAGAGTTCCTCAAGGCAGACCCAGCACCACTCCCACTGCTTTGTCCATAGCATTCCCATCATGCTCAGGCTGCCCAGAGAAGCTGTGCATGCACCCCATCCCCAGAGGGTGCTCAGGGCTGGGCTGGATTGGGCCCTGGGCAGCCTGATCTGGTGGGGGCAACCAACCCATGGCAGGGAGCTGGAACTGGATGAGCTTTAAGTTCCCTTTCAACCTAAAGCCATCCTATGATTCTATGAATCTATGTATCCTCTGACCATCTTTACACCCAGCAATCATCTCTATACATTCTCATAAACCACTATCTCCTGCCCCTTAATATATAGGTGATATCTCCCCATTCCGTGAGCCTCTCCCACCTCCCAAAATGTCCGTAAGAACCAGCAGTACATGTAGATCTAAACTACAGAGAACTGAGCCAAGTCTGAGTGCTGATACTTCGCTGGTCCCTCCAGGCAGGGAGATGGGCCAAAGAAGCACAAATGCAAGATGGGTTTCACCAGCCTGTTTGCATCCCCTTGTGTGCTTAAAAAAGAGGGCAAGTTTAAATAGGGAAGAAGATGAGAAATAGTCTGAGATTTGTAAGCATGCCTGGGGTACCCAGAGCAGTGTGCTCTGTAGCTGTGGTGTACAAGAGTATGTCAGAGATTTGGGCACCCAAGTCTTGCTCATTTTGTCAGGCAGCTTCGAGCTTCTCGGAGTTCTGTGAACTTCATTGTAATTTGCCTGTGCTTATGTTCAAGTTGTTATCTTCAGAGAACTTCAAGTCTCACTGAGTGATGATGGCTGCGTGGTAAAAGTTACCTTTTCTCCTGGATGAATTATTCTTGAGTGATAATTTCACTCTTTCAATGCGCAGAAAAGATGCATCTGATCTTCATTCAGGGGTTGCAATTAGATCTCATATTTGGCAAAAATGCTTTGGCCAATCAGATACTGAATGACAGCATCTTTCATTTTCTTTTCAAGGGAAAGAGAGTTATCCTGCTCAAATTCTTAAACTGAAAGGTTGAAGTGCCAGGATGAGGAGTGAAGGTTAAGTGTGATGAGATCCCAGGAGCACAGAGCTACGGAGAGGTGAGATGAGGAATACCTCCATCCTCATCTTTCCTCCGCCAAAGGTTTCCTGTTCCATTTGTTGAGTTGAGGCAACCACCCTATGGTGTGATGCTCAAAGGATTTTAGAATCATGTGAGTTTGAAGGGACCCCTAAAAGCCATCTAGTCCAACTCCCCTGCAGTGAACAGGGACACCTACAGCTCCATCAGGTCCTCAGAGCCCTGTTCAGCCTGACCTTGAGCCCCTTCAGGGAGGGGGCAACTACCACTTCTCTGGGCAACCTGTGCCAGTGCTTCTTCATCACCTTTATTGCAAAAAAACTTCTTCCTTATATCCAGTCTAAATCTCCCTTTTAGTTTGAAACAATTTCCTGTTGTCCTATCACAGCAGACTGTGCTAATGTGTCTGACCCCTTCTTTCTTATAGCCCCCCTTTAGATACTGAAAGGTTGCTGTCTTGTCTTGAGAAAAGCAGCTCTTCCTGCCTGCTCACAACAGAGAGAGCATCTTTATCCACTCCAGACTCATCTGCTATGGGGACTGTGGGAGCTCTGCTAAGGCTCAAGGTTGCAGCCCTTCAGTCTCCTTCTCAACAGCTTGACCCAGTGAAATCAGTGAAGGTGTAACCTTTGCCTCTGAGGGCTTGAGGACTTCTCACCTACATCTAGAAGCATATTCGTTATAACTGATGTGTTTAACGCAAAATATAATAGCACATATTCTGGAATAAGTGTTGACTTATTTTAACTTGACTTAATACATTTTCTTATTCTAGCTTAAGAGCATCCAAAAAAGCTCATCTAGTCAATTTTCAAGTGTCAACAAGCTGTTTTTCTTGGTCTCACAAACTCAACTTTGAAATGGGAATAACTTAGTCTCCCATATGGTGTCGAAAGCTACTTCATAGTGGAAATCTCCTGTATATTCATACAAAATTTTAGAGGAGCAGGTGGAAAATATCTGGCAATTAAAGTTAGTGCTATGGAGCTGGGACTTGGAGTGACATAGCCAACCTATTCAAAGCCCACATGTTCCGCTATCAGCAGTTGGTTACGTGACTGTTCCTACTGCAGTGGGGAAAAGCCCTTGAAGAGATGACAAAAGATTTCATCTGATTTATGATAAGTGCATTTGAGCAGATGATTGCATTTATCTGAAAGGAAATGGTTAAAAGTGGTTCTGGCTCTGACATTGCACTGCAGGCTTATTGGGGTATTAACAAAGAAATGTAGCTTTCCGTGAATGCAGGAAGTTGCCTCCAATAAACTTCACAAAGTTTCGCAGAAAAACAGACACAAAAAAGTCACCACTCTCCTCAGTCCTTCATTTGTGATTTTATTTTGAGCAGTAGATTCCTCTACTCATTTAAAATACTCGGCTCTGAGCCAGAGTATGACTGTTGCCACCATCCTGTAAGGGAAGCGTTCATCATCCTCTTGCAGCAGCAGCTGAAGGTGTATCAGACACCATTTTTCAGAACTGCACAGTACTTTCATGACTCCTCACAACTGGTGTTAGATCACCAATGAAGAATTTTTCTCCACTGCAGAAATGGCAGATGTCTGGAACGTTTATTTCTCTGCCCTTATTCAATATGTGCAGAACTAATTATTCTCCCTGAAAGGCTTTGCTAAAATTTCCCAACCTAACTTGATGGGAAGCACCAACAAACTATCGCAGCTCCACAATGAGGGACTTGGAGGGAGGGGTAAGCATGTACAAACAGCTGCTTTGGCTGGAAATTGGTTTACAATACTGCTCCAAATGATGCCCACAGCAGTTCCATTTGCCACTGAACATCCGCTGTCCCTGGAGCATGGGACCATGTCAAAAGATGTCCAAAAAGAGTTATTTTTTACTGAGTAGTGAAAATGGATATGAGAAACCCAGGTGAGACCAGGCCTGCTGAGGGGATGCTGGATCTTTCTGGGCCCAATGCTCGGAATCCTGTGGGTTCTCTCCATCCCACCAGGAGGTGATTGGGGCAGCCAGGGCTTGGCTCACAATTAAGCAATGGAAATTAAAAGAGCATGCTTAATCTCAGCTGGAAATTGCTGCGTGTTAAATGCAGGATGATTCTTTATTGCAGCCTGTGAAAGGCTTTGCTAATGCCCTTGATTTATTGTAGAAGCTGAAATAACTTTGCTCAGCAGGATAAGCACATGTTTGACTTAGTTCCAGGTGTAGTGACAACTGAAAGCCATCAGAGCTGGGAAGAAAATAGCTGCCAATAGTCCTGCTTGACTCAGGTGACCATGATTCTCCACTTGCCCTGTCAAATCCTGCTCTCTTCACTGATAGAGATGAGGACATGATTTCCCTTTGAGAGCAGGAGCGTTAACAGTTCTAACAGTGCATTCTCTGTAGGAGATGAAGACTCCTAGAAAGAAAACTGTCCTCTGCCTGCTTCTGCAAAGGCCTCCAGGTACCATACCGGTAGGACACCAAGCATGGAGAGATCTTTGACATCATGAGACCACAATATTCAGGAAGACACTTTCAAAGATTTACCATTGGAAAATGCAAAAAGAACATAATCAGCTTCTGACTGCAGCAACCAGATACCAGACCAACACTTTCTTCCTTCTTCCATGAAAAGGACAGCAAAGACCAAGTAACCTTCAGCACCTCTTGGCAAGGAGATGTTGGTGGAATTGGAGGGGTGGATGGGTGCTGGAAGATGTGCACCAGCAAGCAACCCATGGGATGTGGTGAAACAAACCCAGACTGCTGCAGATGGATAAGATTTTGCAGCTGTTTAGTATGGCAGCTATATGTGAGCTGTGCATTGGCAATGTTTTGACATGCATGTTCATGCAGCACTGCAACTGGAGTTTAAAAACTTCACGTTTAAATTCAGAGAAAGAGATGATTTGGGGCCAGTTTAGGTTATAGTGCAAACTAAGTAGAAGTAAGCCTGAGGGTGCATTGTTCCTGGAGGAATGCTTTCCCAAACGGGTAAAGGACAGCTGGGTGACCAATTCAATAAGATGATGTATGAAACAAGAACAAAAAAAAACTAGACTTTATTACAAGAAAAACTTTATCTTCAGGCATTTGGGCATTTTGTGGTCACTTAATGTAACTTTGCAAGCAGGTGGTTAAAATGTGATTAAGAACATTTAACCATTGTCACTGATGATGCAAAATTTATGCCATGTATCTCAACCAGGCTGTTTATATCTGCTAAACAATGGGCTTTTACTATGAGATTTTACACCTAATGCGAGCTGTGCACTTTTTTTTTCTAATGTGCAAAATAATTGGGTTTTTAACTACTTTATAGATTTGAAGCTAGTCAGACATGCAACAGATGGTTATAAAATATGAAGGTATCTTTCAGGTAGAGATTAAAAAGTTGGTAGGGTTGGGGCCCGTCCTTCAGAAATCTGTGCAGGTGTGTAATTCAGCACTTATGTACCTGAAGGCGTTTCTCCATGTGCTGCATCTTAGACTGAGACCCAAAAATGCCACGTCCAAGTGCAGTGATATAATTTAGGGGCACTGAAGGTAGCCTGGCCTTGAAATCCCATCTCCCCATTGCCAGATGCTTCTGCAGCTGTGTATTGTAACTGCCCTTATATTGATATATAATTATGAGCTATTTAGAAGCTATAGTTATAGTTGCAAGCTTCTTGGATACCTTAAAATCTGTAGAGGTCAAAAAGACAATGTATTTCAGGAGGGTTTGGGCAGAAATAAGAGCCCATGCTTAGAGACGTGTTTTGTGCACAGACATGCATGAGAGGGAAACCATCTCATCCCCTGATACTGAAGGCAGCTCTCTCTGCCACAGAATTGAGACACTTGGCCAATTCCCAGGCACCACGTCCATATCATTATAGAATCATAGGATGGTTTGAGTTGGAAGGGACCCTTAAAGATCATCCAGTCCAACTCCCCTGCAATGAACAGGGACTACATCAGGTGCTCAGATCCCCATCCAGCCTGACCTTCGGTGTCTCCAGGGAGGGGGCATCCACCCATCTGGACAACCTGTGCCAGTGCTTCACCACCTTTATTGCAAAAAGCATTTTCCTTATATCCCAGTCTAAATCTCCCCTCCTTTAGTTTGAAACCATTTTCCCTTGTCCTACCATTGCAGACTCCGCTGAAGAGTCTGTCCCCTTCTTTCTTCTCTTCTCTTTCGTATGCTAAACTGAGATGCTGAGTTTTCTCAGGAGTTTTTGAGGTTTGTGACTTATACTGGCCAGGGCTCATAGAGCAAATCCCATTTCTTTTTTGCAGGATCAAGCTGTTCAGTTGCACCGAGCAGCCCTGATCTTCATCACTGACTGCCATTACCTGGTGGCAGAAAAGAAAGAGGCTCATTTGGATTTTGTAGGTGGCAGCCCCTGTGAACCAAAGACCACAAGGTATGTAAGCACACACATTTGATACAGATCTAACCAAGCTTTTAAGAAGAATTCCCCTTAGGGCTGCAGTTCACACTTGACATTAACCACTAATATTTATTTTTAAATGCGATGCATCAGCTTGAAGAGATTCCTAATATGGAAAAAAGTCAAATTCCAGCAAATGTGACACTTGATCTGATGTAGATTTCTGGCCAGAAATCCTGCTCAGTGCAGAACAGCCACCCTCGAGTTCTTGCTCCCCAATTAGGGAGGTGTCAGCGCAAGTGTGGCTGAGCAGCAGTCTGGTAAACATAGGGGTGTTTTCATTAAACAGCTTTGGGACACCAAATTATTTACACTGACCTTGTTTTCCTGCTCTTCAGAGGCTCAAGGAGAAAGCTTGAGATTCAGTAAGAGGTAATGCTCCTTCATTATACTGCTTCCCATCTTTCGGGTCGGTTTTTAGGATCTATATGTATTCATCTCTCAGGGAGTGGTGGGGATCTCACAAGTGTGGAAAAAAATCATGAATGAAACTTCGTCAGTGAAGGCTCTGAGAGCATTTTCATGCATCACAAGGGCACAAACTGAGTTGCAGGTGAGCAGGCTGGGGGCTGCGAGCTGCCTCGGGTTTGTTCCTTGTAAGGATGTGTGCCCCTTTCTGTATTTTTTGGGGCCCAATGAAATACTGGGTTGGTGAAAGGAGGAGCAGTCACATCTGAAGCATGTGAAGGCATGTGCAGCAGTCATGGAGGGAAAGCAAGCCAGGTCCTGTAGCACCAGCACTGGACAAAGCTGGAAAGCAGTTGGTGCTCCATCGCTGTAAGCAGCAGTGTGACAACAGAGAGTGCCTGGCTGGTGTCTCTTTCACATTCCCTTTAATGGAACTATTTATTACATTTTGGAAAATGTAATTAAAAGCGAAATTGCTCATTTAACATATGGTATATTGGCCCCATCTATTTAAAGCCTGCCTGAGAGAGAAGTGCTGCAATGAGCGCAGGTGGGATCCTGGTGAAATCCAGTGCCTTCCCAGGGCACAAGCATGCTGGGGGAAAAAAAAGATGGAATTAAAATAAATAGAAGGTGCTGGCTGCAGGAAATGAGTGACATGATTTCCTATTGCACCCAGCGTTTCTCATTGCCTTCCCCAGAGAATAAGTACAGGACTGGGGCATTGCATACGTGATCTCCAAGCTGGCAAACTCGCCGTGAATTTTTCTGTCTTTTTGCTCTGCAGACCCACAGAGATGTTTGTGTCTTACCCTGCTGTTCAGTGTCTTTTGGGTATACTCTTTCTATTTCAGCAGCCTCAGTCGGTGACTCAGTGGTGCTTTATCTCCATACTGGTGAGGGCAGGCCCAGTGTTCTGATGTGTAGATACTGGATTTTTGCTGTGCAGGGCTCAGGAGGCACATTCCTGGGTATGTACATGGGAAATGCAGAACCTAGCCCAGGGAGGCAAGAGGCTCTGGCAGCTGCATGGTACAACACTGGACCTTGCAGCCATCATGTTGTGTCTGCATACCCAAGGTGTACTTACACCTCTGGGCTGAGATATTGGTGTTCTGCACCTTTTGTTAAGCCCATCATAGAGATAAATCTTGAATCTGTCAGAAATAGAGACCTATGAGTTAGGAAGGGACATCTTAACACCACCAGTATTCATCCCATTCTGTAGCTTTTCCTACCCAGCATGGAATACTTGAGGTGAATCTAAACAAACACAGTGTGGATACATGCTTATGGACACGTAATCCATCTCCACCAACCTTCTCCTCAACACCCTATATGTTTCTGGGCACAAATGCTTTGGTGTTGCTCTGCCCATAGGTGGCTTGGCTGGAATATGGCATCACCAGAACCAAATAATTTTCACTGCAGTGTTGCCCTTGTGTTTGGGTGGTTGTTTTTTCCTTGCCGTACTGTAAGCGTTTGGTGTTTCACCGCCATAGCCAAGCAGGAAGAGCTCTCCTCCTGCTTGCTGCAGAGCCAGGCTCCTCAGCACCACTCATTTATTAACCCTTGCTCTCACACCTGTTCTCGCTCTCGCACCTCCGGAGCTCCACAGCCACTTCTTGCACCTCCCACAAGTGCACATGCTTTTGCTCTGAGAGCCTCCCTGGATTTTCGGACCTGTGTGTGATCAGAATGAATTAGACTTGGCTGAGGCATGGGATTATTGCAGACCTGTCACTTCACAGTATGTTCCTGTTACAGCCCACACTCGTGTCTGCTAGTATTTTAAAGTAAACTTTAATTAGCATCTCCCAAAGAGTGTGAATAAATTGTTTTGTTGTTGTTTTAGGTTTGGTTTTGTTTTAGGGAAAGGAATGTTTACTCACTGAGGACGTGTTTCCAAACTCTTCCTCCACTCTAGTCCTGGTTTTCTGATGTCTCACACACACAGAACTGTGAAGCTCTGTGTGATGCTGGCGGTAGGAGAAAGGTTGTTCAGCAGCAGGGTGGGATGTGCTGCGCAGGCACATGCAAGTAGTGATGGAGCATTCTGGGGCTGTGTTAGAAGCAATGCTGGCTGACTCCTAATTGACAAATGTCTCCTGTTGACTTGTGAACGGTTCCAGGAGAGTCACTGCAGGTGTCTGCTTCGGTGTAGTTAGGAACATCCATGTAACAGTGCTGTGCTCCAAGGACACCAGAGAGATCTTCCCTGTACTGTAAATCATGTGTGCGATGTGCTCTTGACATGGGCTGTAGAACTCCTTTTCCAGCCTTAGACTCGTGGAAACATAGAATCATTAAGGCTGCAGAAGACCTCTAAGATCATCTAGTCCAACCATTGACCCATCCCCATCATGCCCACTGGCCATGTCCCTTCAATCCGGAAGGGTGAACCGGGTATCTGGTGTGGTCTAAGGATCTGCACACAGAAAAGAAAAGGAACGTAAAGGAGGTTTTGTATGCGTCTGAACTCCTGCAGAATAACTTCAGTGTTAAAACTAATTGTATTAATAATGTGTAAAGCTATCTGCCACTCAAACCATTTGCTAGGCTGAATTTATGCAGATGGTGAAATAATGGGTTGGAAGGGGATGAGATGCAGACCTGTCTGCCCTCTTCTTGGGCAGAGCCATGAGGAAAGGCAGAAAAATCCTGCTGAGATCGGGGCGTTACCTTTGGGTGCTGGCGCAGACAGGTGATCCCCACCCCATACCAGCTATTTTAAAAGGTGGTGTGTGATGTGAGGAGAGTGAACCTACTGCTCGGAATACTGAAGGCAGGAAGAAGTAAAATAGCATTGGGGAAAAGGGCAAAATTTAAAGGCTAAAATAAGGCTTTGGTGATAAGCAGAACTTGCCAGGACTCCCTTGGCTTTTGCATTGCAAGGGAATGTATTTCTGCAAATGTGCTGGTATGAAGCAGTCAGGCACATACATTGGCTCCTTTTAGTTTCACCCATGCATGGCTTTGGTTCCACCCATCTTGTTTAAACAAACAGACTTAGTGGGGATAAGGCAAGGAAAATCCTGTTCTCTGCTTGTGTTTGTTCTTCCCTCTGCTTCTCCAGCAGGGACACTTGAAACACAGATGGAGCTCAAGGCGTTAGGTTTTAACAGATCCAAATCAATTTGATGTGCCCTTAAAAATCCCGCAGCCATTTCCAGCGGCATCCACAGAGCTGCTGACAACCAAGCATGTGCCCAGTCACTAGCTGCTGCATGTATTGGTTTTCTCATACGGAAAGCTATTCTTTCCTTGTCATGTGAAGGCTTTGAGTGTGGCTTTTTGGTGGCCTCAGCAAAAGAGCATCTTTGGAAGTTACAAAAAGGCATTATCTGGAGCATCAATGTGGGAGCAGCAGGGCAGTGGAGAGTGGGTGGTCATCTTGTGCTTTGAAACAAGTTGTTCCTACAGTTTCCTGATGAAACCTCTTAGTTAGATGAAACCTCTTGAGTGCCACATAAAAAGCTTCCCGGTAGGAGGTCAAAAGAGGATAATGGCTGCAAATCTTAAATCCCAATTCTGTGTTCCTGTCCGCCCATTGCTTCCCAGTATGAGACTAGGAGGGATGCAAGAGAATTGGCAGCCTACGCTATGCTTGCCCATTGTGCATGGCATTGTCCTTATTTGCTTGAAAATACATTTTGATGGCTTGCAAAAATAACACAAGGTGTCTAAATTAGGAAGATTTTTCTGTTTATGCTGCCTCTGCTTTATTACTACCCTCAAGGTCTCATAGCAGTGATGGTGTCAGTGGACCTCAGGAGACCTGTGGTCCAACCTCCCACCTGGCAGGACTGTCTCCAACATCAAAACAGTACAGCTGTGGCTTTGTCTATTCAAATCTTGCTCATTGCTGTGAATAGAGATGTTACTACCTTTCCTGTGACCTATTCCAGGGCTGTGCTACTCTCTGAGTGATGTTTTTTCTCTTAATGTCTATTCTGCACCTTATGAAGCCACAAAAAGCAGCCCTACCTGCCAGTACCAATAAGAATTTGGCCATCATCATTGTAACTTCAAGTTGCATGTGTAGGAGTTTGTAGAAGATAACTTAATTGTACTTGTGTTCAGGAATGACTCTCCACTGACCTTGGCACTGCTACGCCGGGGGAAGGTTGTTTCTGCAGCCGTGACCTCTTGATTGGGCAGAGTCAAGCCAGGCCTAAGCCCTGCTGGACAGATAGTTTAGGTTGATCCCCTGCAAATCCATATTGCAGGCTGTTTCTCTGAAGAAGAGTTTGATTTCTTTCTTCTGTGGCCTTCTCTACTGAAACCAGCAAGATGTATAGAATGCAGTAAGTACTAAAATTGCTTGTAAGGGACTATATAAGGAACTGAGCTCTGATCAGGAAGCACAGGCATAAATTCCTGTGCTGCAGTGAAGTCTTCCATATCATTTTTCCCTTTTTCTGACTCACCTGGTCTGGTTGCTACGTGTTGCTCCATCCTGGGGGAAGCAGAGTGCTCAACACATTGCTCACCTCTCCTGTGACCTCTCTGCTGCCGCACCTTTGTTGGATGACAGCAACAAAAACAACACAGAGAATTCCCAAAAGGGTGAGGACGCCTTAATCCCTTCAGAAAACCAACCCGATACTTCATGGGTGGGTCTCTGCTAGCCTCAGAGTAAATTAACATCTCCTTCCTCATCCACAGCTCTCTCCTTTTCAGATCACAGCAAATGCAAGTGCTGTACCTCTGGCCAGCATGCCTCCTCATTCCCAAAGACATTCATGGGACAGAGACCTTGTTCTCTTTATATCCTGGCTGTTTCCCCTTTTCTCAGCTCCACATACAGCTTATCTCCTCACGGCTCAAATTGTTTGCCTAGTAGGCGATGAAAAAATCCCATCATCAGCAATGGCTTATATCAGTTGATAGTTCAGCTGCTTCTTTGCTGGCCTCCCTCAGTATTTTCCATAAATGTGCTTCTCTTTGGGCTGAATCCTTCCTCTGTTTAGCATCTTTCTTTTGTCCTGTATCTTCTACAGTTGCATCACTGTGGTAGCCAGACTCACTGGCCAGTATTAGATGTTAACCGCTAAGAGAATTTACCTCCATTTTCAGAGAAAAAGGCCAGAATAATTGAATCACCCAGGTTAAGTGACAGATTCTGGGTGGAACAGGACTTCTGGGCCCCCTTCCTGTCCAGTCAGACCATCCTGCCCATGTGGTGCTGCTCCAAGGGAAACATGTTCCCTACCACGGGCCACAGCTCCAAAATCCCATGTCAAGAGAAGCTGAATGATGGGCAAGTCTTCCTGCCTTTCCCTGGCTTGCTGATCTATCAAGCAGGAACTCAGCAAGCCAACAGTGTGTTCTACAGCTTCACAGCAGGGGTGATTCATATGGACTACTGATGGCATTTGGCACCAGGTTTTGGCTGTTCTTGTGGAAATAGTGAATCCTCTGTGGCTATCTGGTCAGTTGATGAAGTTTTTTTGTTGTTTGCTCTCACCTGAATTTAATTTAGACTCAGGTGCCGCACATCATCTTCAGTAATCCTCTTAGCCATGATTTGGTTGCACCCTCTTACCTTAAAGAAAAGAATTTGATAATGCACCGATGAAATGAGCTGCAGCAATCTGACATTCAAACCCAGACAAACAAAACTCTCTTGACTCGCTTGGAAAAAAAAAACACAACCACATCAATTACATTGTCAGTTGTATTTACTTTACACAGCCCTGAACCATCCCAGCGATGAAACATGTGCCGTCAACGTCTGTGGTGAAGCCTCTGCGGTTAGGGATGTGCTTGGGTCGCCAGGATGGAGCTGGGGAGCTGGAGTAGCAAAACACATTTTGTAAGCTTGGGCTTGCTTTAAATTAGAAAATAAGGAAATAAAAGGAAAGAACTTGCTGGAAAGGAGGACTTTCCTGAGTTCCTGCAGCATTAAGACAGTGCCTGCTTTTCATAATGGGATAGTGCAGAAGGGCTCAGTTTTGTTCTCGTCTTTCCCAGCACATAAAGCTGCTGTTGTGGCCTGAGAGCTGGTCTCTGCATGGGGCCAACGAGCAGCAAGTTGTCATTTCACTGCTGTCACCCCTGCATGTTTGGTGGGGAAAATTAAAACAGACACACGAGCAAAATAGGTGTCAGAAAATGACTAATTATGGCTTATAAAATTACCAGCTCAGTAGCTTATGAATGGAAATGTGCAGGGCATCAGTGTATCAGTATAGACTCCAATTCATCCTTAAGGGAGAGAAGGAACCATGCTGGAGCCCATGGGAGGTGCAGACAGCCCAGACCCTTCCTTGGGAGCAGCATGTGAGTTGTTCAAGAAACATGTAGATGTTGGGACATGGTTTAATGGGGAAACATTGGTGATGGATGGTTGGACTGGATGATCTTGGAGGTCTTTTCCAACATTGGTGATTCTGTGAAACCCATAAAAGTACATAAGGATGGCAGCAACCATGGTTTGCTCTTTGTTTTGAGCATGGGGCATTTTATGGTGTAACCAATATAAGTTTATAGTCCATATGACAAAGCCTGTTTGCCAAGGCACGGCGAGGCAGACGTGTGATTCACCAGGAGGTAATTACTGGCTTACCTGAAATTATTGGAAGTTTTTGATTGACTTTATGTGTGTGAAAGGCATGCCTACAAGCAGGGACTCTGTGTCCCTCTGCAGCCATCTCCCTCTGCAACAGCAGGAAAGGATGACAGCTTTTTTCTTAGACTTCCTGCAAGGTAGCCAAGATCTCTCCTTTAATAACACGTCAGCTGCATCCTTAGCTGTGAGAGTCTGTATCAGTAACTGATGTGCCCTCTCTGCTTTGTTATATTGATCTTCCTGTCTGCTCAGGAGTGTTTCTGCAGAGCCCAGGGAACAGCTCTTGGATACAAACATTTAGCTTGGCATCGCGCAGGCCATACATGCAATGACTTTCCTCCTAGTGACTCATGAAGGTAGGTGTGCCCTCCACTTCTTCTGGAGCATCTGAGTGGAATAATTCAAGTGGAAAGGCACGCCTTGTACCTGGCCTCGTGTTCTTGCCTAAGGTTTCAGTCCTGCCTCGCAGAGACCCTAGGCACAAGAGTGCAGGGGCAGCTGTTCAGACTCAGTTTTGTTTTATGAGATAGTGTTTGGTCATCTCACCTTCAAAAATAGATGGGCTTCAAATCTCTGCTCTCCAAATAGCCACCTGTGCAAACCTAATGAGTGCTCTACTTGGCTTTTGTGTGCCATTTCCTGTAATACCTACATTTTAAAAACAAAATTATGTTCCCCTTGAATAAAACCCTAAGCCACTGCGGTAGGCATGCAGTTTGGACCCCTACCAAGCCTTGCAGCAGCATGGGCTGCTGTAGAAGTGGATGAATAAGAACACAAGGCTCTCCAATGGAGCTGGTTGCCCCGAACAGGTCACTGTGACACCTACGATGGATGGCTTTTCAGAAAGTTAATCTGAATGTAGCAAAACACAAACGTATTTTTCCTGGATGTTGTTACTGTAATGAGGTGGCTTTACTGGGATATTTCTTTTGCTCTGTGTACGAAGTGTGACGTGGAGAGCCAGCTTGTGCACATCAATGTTAGTAGAGGTTTCATTGAGCGCAGTGCATGGTTTTAAATCCTGATCCCTGCATGGTGGAGCACCAGAGTTCCTGTGGCACTCAGGCTTCTCAGGCACTCACCCATACAGTTTGTCAAATGTGTGCTCCAACATTCTCTTCTGCTTTGGTGCAAAGTTGTGTATTTTTTTACTAAAAATGTCCATTTTTGTGTGCATATCTGCTTCTCACTCCGAATCTTGGTGTTTACATATCATATTACTGATGGCCAAGCTGTTCTGGATGAAATGCAAAGTGTTTTTATGCGAAATGGTGTCAACACATCTCGTTTGAGTGGTGGTCCTCAGTGCTTACTGCTGCCATCCTTCTTTCTGGGCTGGGTTTGGTTGCAACCTGCAACTTGCAGGATGTGCATGGACAGACAGGCTGTGTGCTAAGCTAGAAGAGCGTTGTGCTTTCAAGGTCTTCTGAATTCCAGTACAAAACCTTAGGTTACAAAACTGAAAAAAAAAAAAAAAAAAAAAAGGTAAGAGGAGGAGCCTTAAGGGGTGAAAACTGAAGCACGGTGACACAGTTTTGAATCAAGTTATTTCTTTGCTCAGCAGAAATGTTCTACTGAAAAATACAGCTCTCCTGTGGAAAACTCTGAGAATCCCCAAATTGTGTTATCAGTTCCTCCGGGAGGAAAATGCTGCTTTCTCCAATCTTCAGTCTGGTCAGCTCCTGTAACACAAAATATTTTGGCTGTAGCTGGGACTTTAAGAGCCCACTGAAATGCACAGAAGTCGATTTCTTAAAAAAAAAAAAAAAAAAAAAAGGATCTCTAGTTGCATAATGTGAAGGCTATCTTCACAGCTCCATAACGTCTGTCCAGAGGTCTGAAATTCGGAAACGTATTTTGATACCTGAAAAGTTTATTTGCAGAATTGCTGAGCTGGATGTGCAGCTGGTTGGCATCCGTCTTGCCTCATTGATTTTGGTGCGATGGTGATTTACAGCTCTGGTGACTTGAGCCTGGGGATTGCTGTGCGTACGGCCATCAAAACCGGGGGCTGCTCAGTGGATGTGGCTCATGCCTCTTTCATTTATCAGTAGGGGGAAAGTGGTCTAATTGGGTTGGGACTGTTTATATGAGTGTGTTTGTTTCCAGGAGTGAACAGAGTTCTGCTTTGTGTTTTTAATTTAATTACGCCCGCATTAGCGGTTTGCTGCTATTAATGACGTTTTGTAAATTATAGCATCTCTGCTGAAATGCTGGAAACTGGGTGTATGTTAGTCCCACCTGAGAAAAATGCAGGTAGGGTTTTTTTTTTCAGTTAAGATGTTCAGAAAACACATTCAGTGTGTAATGAGCTGCTACGTGGATCCATGGAAATCACCGCTCGCTTGTGTTTGTATAGCAATTAAAAGGGGATTACAGATGGAGGGGTGCTCGCACCCGTTCCCCTCCCCTGCACGCCAAGGAGCCTCAAAGCCACATTGTTCCCCATAGCGGGTGGCATTGCTCCGCATCACCGCTGTCACCACCAGCCTGGGGGACAGGGTGGGCTGTGGAAACAGGAGAGGGCAGGTTCTGCCTGGGAGAGTCCTTAACTTAAAACTAAAAAGAAAAAAAAGGGTGGGGGTGAAGGAGTGCAATTGGGTTTTCTTCTTCTGAACCCATTTTCCATGGTTCCGTCCTTTAGGGGCTGCAAGGTGAGCATGAGCACGCAGCAAAGGCTGCCCTTGCTCTGCGAACAACCAGCACAGCATGCAGGACTCTTCTTCTTCTGAGGCAGCACCATGAGGGGCTGTGCTCCAGCCCCACGACACACAGCTCCACAAAGCCCTTCCACTCCAAGGGTTAACTGTGCCTCTGCTCCGGAGAGATGGCGGGATGCCGTGGGATGGTCAGGCACCAGCAGAGCCGGATTCCTGCTCCCCATGGAAACCACCTCCCATAGCGCCCATCCCTCCCCAGACAGCCCTAATCCTACCCTTGCGGTCACCCTGAGAAGCCTCCCAGCTCCCTTATCTGCAAGGATCTCCCTTGAGCAAATATTTACAGGAGTCTGTTTCGGGAGGCTGGGCAGGAGAGGCAGGGAGCCAAGGGACATGAGATGGCTGCGCAGGGACACTGCTGCTGTCCTCCTGGATGGAGAGAGCCTGGCGGGCACTGGCATGGCTGCATGGTGGGCAGTGGAGCCTTGCAGCACTTGGCCTCGTCTCAAGCATGGGTGCAGGTGTGGGTGCCACTAACTTAAATGACATAAAACTATTAGAGAGCATCCAATGGAGGGCTGCAAAGATGGGGAAGGGTCTGGAGGGCAAGGAGCATGAGGAGCAGCTGAGGGCTTTGGGTTTGTTTAGCCCAGAGCAGAGGAGGCTGTGGGAAGCCCTCATGGCGGCCTGCATCTCCTCACAGGGAGCGGAAGGGCAGCACTGATCTCTGTTCACTGGTGGTGGTGACAGGACAGAAAGGACTGACACCAGAAAACAAAATCCAGCATTTATCCTGTCCATGTCAGCAAAAATCACAGGAGGAGGATGGAAAGCCGCTCAGAAACGTCATTCTTCAGACACAGCAAGCAGTGGGTGAGATGTCTATCCCTTTCCAATGCTTGGTGCAGATCCAAGCCCACCTCTTACATGCTGGTGATTTAGCACAGGTGCTTATTTCTAGAAGTTTACAATTAAATGTGTTTTCAGTTGGCTGTGGGCTAAGAGGTGTTTGGAAGATGAAGCCACCTGAGCAAAGGGAGGGTGCGGGCTGGGCAGTGGTGAGATTACACAGCCTTTGATGGCAGGTGGTGGGGACAGTGTGGGTTGTTACAAGAGATAAAGGGATGACCATGGGCGCTCTCCTAAAAGCAGATAAAAGAGGAGGTCTGGGCTTCAGAACCAAGGAGAGGCAAGCCATGTGGTACTACTGAGCTTTGACAGAGCAGCTCTAAGCACGGGACTGTGAGAAAAGCTCAAGCAACTGACAAAAGATGATCCTGGTAGTGGTGTTTTGGGCAGATTGTCGAGAGTCAGAATTAGTCACCAGGTGCTTCCTGCCTCAGCCCCTTCATTTGCAGGAGGTACGTGTTGATAAAGATCAGGCTTCAGATCCAAACCCCAAATCTCAGTTGCTCTAAGCATGCCGAGCTAGGCGGCCGGCTCCGCAGCTGAAATTCATAGTGAAACCCAGGGGTGCGAGGCACCGGTGCGTGCCCCACCTGCGGGGGAGCAGGATGCGTGCTGAGACTGTCTCTGCAGAGAACATGGAGATCCTCAAAGGAATTACAAAAAAATATTTTTATTTATTTTAAGGAAGGAAGGAAAGAAAGAAGAAAGCAGACTTTGGGAATGAAGCAGCTCAAGGTGTGAGCTAGGGTGAGCCTGTCCTAGCTTTGGCACAGACTTCAGTCTGGCCTTGGTCATAGTTCTCAAACCTCTGACACACAACATCTGATACTTTTCTCCTAATGATGACAGCTCATTGCTCCAGATATACCTGTGATTACAGGTGCTATGCTCACTTTTCCTTAATTTTCTCTCTGGAGTATGCAATCAGTCCTGCCTTATGGAGAGAAGATGTGTATGAGAGCTGGAAGGGCTTTGTTACCCTGCTAATGGCACAGAAAACAGACGGGGACCTGGGAGTCATTGAGTTCAAAGTAATGGTCAGTCTGTGCTACCGTTCTCCCTCAGCAGGCAGCATTGAGAGCATCTGAGGAGATAAGTTAGCACTACATATTGCAGCACGGTAGGTAACTGACGTCTGGAACCCTTTACAGCATGAGATGGCTTTTTACATATCCACATACTGCTCTTTTGCACCATTCAGACTATCCGAAATAGGGGAGGTGTACCTTCACCCTTCACTTGTGAAGCCTGGACAGAAGTACAGGTCGAGGTTAAGTGCCATTAGATTTTTGAGTTGTTCTGAATCCCTTTGCATACGCGTGCCATGTCCCTTGTTATAAAACAGCTGGCTAAACAGGCACTACTCAATATCAAAAACCTTGGAAAGGATAAAAATCCACCTTCTACTAAAGTTGAACCTCAGCTTTGCCTCTTCTGCCTGCCAAAACACACACTGTATTCAGAATACTGCGTGGCTTGCAGGGGCATCTAGTGGTTGAATATGGGTACGTGTGGCGTTACAACATATTTCCTACAATCCAGCATCAGCTTAAATCAGCCTTCTTGTCTTAAACAGGTTCATCTCCATCATCACACAAAGAAGACCAACAGGAGCAAACCTGGAGGTCAGAAACACTGCCAATAACCTAACGTAAAACATATCACTCTCCCCCATCCATCCGCAAATACCAGTTTCAGATGAAAAGCAAAACTTTGCAGGTGACTTCAGTCTCATCCAGTTGAATGTGTGGAAATAATACTGAGCAGAGGGGCATAACTTTTTAAATTGGTGTATCCCCCCTCCAGCACACCTGACTCTGAGCTGCTGTGAGAAAGCCAGGGGCATCTAGGAGCTTGAAGAAATCTTGCTACTACTCCAAAATGTTTGCTTGCATAATTTATTTAGCTCAGACATGCCTCAGTTCAAAAAGAGCAAAGAAATCACAGAAATGGGCAGGAGGAAAATCTTTGCATGCTGTTTTGCAAAGCTAGAACTTTGCAGTGTGCTACAGGGATTCAGGACGAAATCTGCCACGGATGCTACATTTTCACCTTTGCATTAATATTTCAGGTTGGAGATCTGTTAAATTTCACTGGTAGTGAAAGCCTACAGAGTCACCCCACGTGAGTCTGAACATCACCCCTTCTCTTTCCTTAAGCCTTCAGAGGACAATACCTGTGGCAAACAGTCCCAGAAAGTAGAAGTGCAATAGAGCATATTGAAGGCTTATATACAAGGCTCTTTTCTAAGGACTAATGACTCATGCCTCCTGGATTTATAAGAAAATGAGCATAAAAGCAATTACTGGGGTGTGAATTATTTTGTTTCTTTATGACCTGACAGTTTTGACAGCTTCTAGCTTGTTATCTATCACAAACTCTCTTGATCTTTCAACTTTAACATGACTTTTAATTATACTTTCTTATTAGTTAAAGGACAAACAATCTATAATCTGGTTTAGTTCAGTCTGACATACTTAAACAATAAAGGAGCCTTTCCTTCTAGTAGAGCAGAAGGGTTGATTTGGTTGTCTAATACGGTAGCTGTATGAAAAATCACAAATAGTTCAGGGTTTGTTCTTTGTATTAAACTTTTGGAAACCAAAGAGCAACAGGGACAGGAGTGGTCCTTCTATTTTTTTCTGTTACTTAAAAATGTGTATTTGTCAATCACTGCTTTTTCTTTGGTCATTTTCACTCAGTCTGAGAGAAAATAATCTGCAAGACTGTCCCCTGTCCCTTCTTTGCAGGTGAGTGCTGCAATCCATCTGTGTGGGCTTTCAGTGTGGAGTCCTTCGTGCCAGAGCTTCCCACTGCGTTTCAGACCAGGTTACAGGAAACTCGTCTCACGGAGAAAAACAAAGTTCTGTAAGTAAAAGCATAGTCCTTAGCCCTCAAGCGTGATTTTCTAATCTTAACAGTTTAATGAAAAGCACGGAGTCACTTTGTTAGGAGGAATTTCTGTTGCTTAGGACCCGTAGCTGGCAGTCTTTGCATTGGAGAAGGAGGCTAGAGGGCATGATGCCGCTTCACTGGCCCTGGATTCACTCTTCCCTCACCTCCTTCATTTCCATCAGCAGTGTGGTGGGTCTTCTGCTGATGATCAGCCTTACTTGTCCTTGCTACATGTTTGCTCATGCAAGAGTCCTGGAGGGAGGAGAGCACAGCTCAGGCAGCCCCGGAGCTCAGATGGTGAAATTGTGACGCTGCTCTCACCAGCCAGGAAGCCCCAGAGAGTAACCCACCGGGGTTGCTGGGACACAAGATACACAAACCTCCAACTCTTCTCTGAGGTCTGCTCCACTGACCCCTTCCGAGCCTTCACTTGGATGGGTTGGAAAACTATCATCAAGTGAGAATAACTGAAGGAGGCAGCAAGCTTTCAAGCAGTGTTGTGCTTGAAAGTATTTCTGGTCTCCCAGCATTTACTCTTCTCTGCAGAAGAGTGGGTGGGTAGCAGAGCACTCGTGGCCTGGAGGTTGCTGTCCTAAAGCTGCTTTTAACAAAGATACCCCGTTATGTTTATCCGTCATGGACTTCTCAGAACTCTAAACTAGCTTTTTCTGACTTAGTCAGTGGGCAACTTTGAGATGTTTTTAAAAGACCTTTGCTGTCAAAGGATCAATGTGTGGGTCGTTCTGTACCCCAGAGACTACTGGAGTTGCCTTCGTGGCCTTTTCCTATAACAGCTGTGCTCCATTCCACTGCAGCATAGATCCAGTGAGGAGAGATGTGCACCCCTACCACTTGAGTAGCACAGACAGCTTTCAACAAATGGTTAAAAGAAGTATCTGGCATGCAGCCAAGCACTGTAAAATCCTAAAGCAGCATTGATTTTTTTTTTTCCTAGTGAAAGAGAAGAGCGCTGCTCACCCAGTCCAGCCTGCTCCAAGGCAGCTGCAGTGCCCACCCCTCCTGTTAATTCACTTCAGGGCAGGTTGCTAGCTAGAATGTACCGCTGAAAATTGTCCAGCTCAGGCAAGGTGCAGGCTTAAGTGCTGGGTGTCTTTCCCCACCCTTCCCCCCTTACACGTCCTGCTAAGGCTTAAAGTATTAGATTGCTCTGGGATCTGCTTAGCACATGGAGAAAAGTGTCTTGTTAAGGCTATGATGTATTATGTCAAAGACATACCCAGGGGCTGGATACTGGGTAATCCAATAAAGTCCAAGCCAAAACAATGTTTCATTTTCTGTGAAATCAGAAATGAAATGGCTAATTAAACAGTTTCTGCTAAGCAGGATGACACCACTCTTTAAAAAAAAGTGAAGAGAGTCATGCAGGAAGGTCTGGCTCTTGGCTACCATATACTTGTCCTGACCAGGAGGACAGCATCACCATGTCTCGTGTTTCCTTTCCCAGAACACATGTATGCTGTGGTGTTATGAGGAATCTGGGCTTGTTGGTAACGATAAGCCTACTTCAGACTCTTGATCCCATTTCTATCATGAACCAGACTAAAACACCTTGAAATGTGGGGTTGTGTGTATGTTCAGAAGTTGTGCCTTAGTTATAAAAGGCAAAGGTGCGTGGCGTAGTTGAGTTGACAGACTCAGGTTTTACAGCTTTTTGACTTTTTTCACGATGATGTTCAGTTTCCTAAGTCTGAAAGTTTGACACAACAAGTCTTTCCCTTTCCAGAACACAGGTTTCGCTTCCCGTTCCTGCTGACTCTAAGCAGCATTGCACCACGTTCTTCCTGCCCAGCTGGCACAAGAGCAATGCCAGTACAGGCCAGTGCTGAAAGAGCAGATCTCTTAGGGACTGAAAAGAACTTGGAAGCTGTGCTGATGGACATCGTATACACAGAAAGTGGTAAGAGATGAGTTGGAGATAAATTTGTTTCCCACAGATCAAAGTTAGGAAAAGTTCACTGTGTTCTTCAACCACTTAGAAGCTAGGGGAACTGGGGCTATTTTCTCCTTGTGTTTATGCATTAAAATACACTCTTTAATGCTATTATCATACATTCATTTTCTCATATGACCAGATAAGGGGAACTCTTACAGTGAGGAGTGAAACAACGTATAAGGCCAGAAGGCCTCTGGAGTTGCAGAGATATTAAATAGATCCCGTACATCATTTATTTGTTGGTCTGTCTAGTGACAGGCCACTGTTTATCTCATGATAAAATAGCATGTTAGGGAAATGTCTCTCTCAAGTGCATTTCTATAGGAAATGTTTTTGTAGAAAGAAAATAGAAGGAAAAGGTAAGATGAGAAAAGTAAGGAAAAAAAACAAAAAAGTAACTTGAGAAATTCAGGGGCAATAAATCACCACACCAGATGGTATTCATCTGTGAATTCTGTGCAGAGCTATCAATTTAAAAAATTGCACGGGAGCGTGCCATTAAAATGCAGGCTTACTGTCTGCCTGCGTTCATTACCCATCTCTGTGGTGTCCCGGCACGTACCACGGGACTGGGTGCAACATGCCAGCACCTCTGGGTGCCTCCAGAGCCTACCTGGCAGCCCCACCGTGGCCTTTGAAAATGTGGAAATTTTCACTCAGCAGATTATGTGTGTATTTGCTTACTGATTTTCTTCACTGTTGTGAGGAAGTGCAACTGAATTAGGTGGATTCTGAATAGCATTTTTAAAATCCATCAAATGCTGATGTACTTCTGTCTTTCTGCCAATTTATATTCCTTCAGAGACGAATACTTTATGTCAAGCTCACATGCCTTTCATCCTGGGCTTTATATGGCTTTTGGATGTGTTTGCCCCATTTGTGGATGAGAAGAAAGCCCATGATACATCTAGATATGGTTTGGAGATCAGGAGAAGTCTCATTTTGACATCGAACCCATCCTTGTCATCCTGAGCAGGGCTTTATTTCCATGTCTGGGGACAATGAATGGAAAAATGGCTTGTCTCAATCCAGTCTTGGGTCTACCAGATAAGAGCCCAGCAAGAGAGAGCACCCGCAGCTGATTGCTGGGCACTGCCTGCTCTCTCAGAGGAAAGTGTTACATAGGATGCAGCTAGGAAATGGTAAGAGGGTGTTACAAGCATGTCATCTGCAGAGCTAAGCCCTAGATTTATCTGACTCAGGTGGTTGTGGAGTCTTCTCTGGAGAGATGCAAAACCTGCCTGGGTACCTTCCTGTGTAAGCTACTGTAGGGAACTTGCTTTAGTAGGTGGGTCGGGCTAGGTGATCCCTTGAGGTCCCGTCCAACACCTACAATTCTGTAATTCTGTGGTTTTGCAAATTCCTTGGAAAGCATCAGCAAAATAACGGGCATTAAGGAATCCAGGAAAAAATGCAAGAAGGTGGTGGTGTGTGGATTATAGGGCTTGCATTGCAAGCTTGGGAAATGGCATTGTAGTGCCGACTCTGGGACTTCAGTGGCAGTAGGAAAACCCTGCATCTCTTGAATTGCGTTTTCTCTTTTCCTTGCTTTGTGAATTGCAGTGGGAAGATAAATTCAGAAGATTATAGCTGTAGCAGTTAGGCGGGGACATGAAATAAGGCGGTCTCTGAGCTCTGTAACTCCAAGTGCGAGCTGCTGTCATTTAACGTTTGGTAAAGAAGTGGAAAATAAAGACGGTTGAGGAAGCCAGGGCTGTGGAAGCTGGCAAACCATTCTTCTCCTTCCTCCAGCTTTCATTATGAGGCAAAATTGTCAGTCAGCCCCGGTCGTTCTTAACAAAAAGCTGTGCTGCTGCCAGGAGCAGTTCTGCCAGGCACGGCTCAGTGTGTGCAGACTTCCCTGCGCGTGGCTGCCGGCAAGCAGTGAGCATCACCAAGCAGAGTGCACCAAGTTATAGGTGCACCAAAACAGGGCCTGGGGATTTGCATGGTGGGGAGGAAGGAAGGAGCGTGCATGTGTGGAGAGCATAAAGCTAATTGGGGAAACTGCCCCTGTGTACTTATAATTGGGGAAACACTTCCCAGACCCGAATTAAAGCAGGAGATGCTGGCTCTATGCCTGATGCATCCTGCTTAGAATATATTCAGAGGGTGGGTATGCATCTATGGAGAAAATACTTCATTAAAAATTGTGCTGTTTTATTTGCCTGTCCTAAAATGATGTTTTGCAAAGAGAAGAAAATTGATTTAAAGGCCACAGGAACAAAATGAGGGGTCAATTTGGACTTTAATTCCAACAATTAATTAAGGAACTCTTCAGAGAGGTTTGTAAAATGAATATTGATCTCGGATCTCAGGCACTCTGCAGTCATGCCTCGGTCCCTCTTCATATCTTCACATTTTGATTTATGGGCTGTGTTTAGCAGCAGCGGAGCTCTGTGACAGCACAGGTCTGGATGAGCAGCAGTCATAGAATCATAGAAAGGCTTAGGCTGGAAGGGACTTCAAAGATCATTGAACTCCAACCCCCAGTCAGGGGGTCATCCAGGGCACCTCACCCTGCTGGCTTCCAGCTCAGCTGAGCAATGCTTTGCCCCTACAGCAGCATAAAATGAGCAGCAGGTCTGAATTGTGCATTAGCAGGAGGGTAAAAATGCATCTGATGCTAGAAACAGCAGAAATAGCTAAGAGCCCTTACTGTAAAGGAAACTTGTCTATAAAAGGACTGTGAATGTCACATTAGGATTTTTGCGTGGTTTAGGTCTGCTTGGCTGGGGTTTTTCATGGCAGAGCTGCAACTTGCTGCTGCAGAAGCTCAGCAGGGGTACGTGTGGGTCCTGGCAGGTAGGAAAGCTCCTCCTGATGCATGCTGCAAGGTAGTTTGCTCTGTTTGTGTGTCCTGCCCCACAGCATGGACATGATGAGGCTGGGCAGAAGGAAAAAATTAAACCCCACGAGTCAGTTCTTATTTCTTCTTCTCTATTCCTTATTATGCCTCTTTCTCCTCACAGTGAATGTCTGTTTGAAGCCAATGAGATCGCGCTCATGGAGTTTCGGGGAAGGGCATAGCTCCATTTGATGCCAACCTCTGACTGTAACAGAAAATGTTGGGACAGGTTAAACTGAGCAGTTCATCTTGATGCTCTACCTGGCATCCCTCTTCTTGCAGGTGCCCTCTGCACTGACCGCAGAGACAGCTCAGTGAGATGGGTTATGTCAGGAGAATCTGCAGTCTTACAGTAAGTGAAAACATCAAGCGAGCAGGAGTTTGCAGTGTCACCCAGACATGAAACAAGTAGCATCAGGTTTAACACTGCTGCTGCTTTTAGAAGCCTGGGAAGCCAATTTCCAGTGTATGAAACCATTCCCACCCACTCAGTACAAAACTCATCCCCTCTTCATGGAGTGTAATCAGATTAAACAGGTGAGAGAGAAAGAGAGCATAACTGAGAGAGATTAGGTGTAAATTCCAGTCATAACGTAGCTTCAAAAATAGGAATCAGGGTTTTTAACATTGAGAATTACTGCAGGGCTGAGAAGTGCCCCTGATGAAAAACAGAGTTGATATTCAGTCTTATTGTTTTATTTACTACTGCATTTACAGTGCACCCAACTAGTTAGCCAGCTACTTACAAAACATATTTAATGTTTGGAGGCGCTCAGTATGGCTATAAAACTGTTTTTAAGGGCATGCAAACACAGCGTGTTAACAGCATTACGCATCCTCTTGTTCCCAATGGAATAAAAGAAAAGAATTCCGAGTAGCCTTCGTCTCGCCCTGAGCCTGGGAGACAGGCAGCAGAGCTCACACTGGTTGACTTCCCGGCACTCGATGGGAGCCACTTAGAGGGATGAACTGCGGAGATCAATAACCCTTACATGCTGTAAGTGATGTAGCACCGAGTACTTCAGGGCCGTTAAAAATCCTGCCATAAAGGATGGCTTGCTAGAAGCCCAGAAATTAAGCAGGAGGGAATAAAACCCGCACAGTGGCTGTAGGGACGGAAAGTCTCGGAACACGCGGAGATGAGAACAGGCGCCGGAGAGAGGCACCCGCCTGCGTGTTTATCCATTTATGAAAATCAGGAATCCAGAGGCAAATACGCTCAGCAGTCTCCCAGTGCAGGTAATTGAAAGCGAGTGCTGAAAGCATGAGCTTATATGTCATGCTGCAAGGGTTAATACTCTTCTGGGGCACTTAAGATGAAATCCCTCTGAGTCCACGCCGTGTCTCCCGCCTATCCCTCAACCATTACTTTGTTTCTCCTTTCCGTAAATTTTCATTTAGGACAGAGTGATTTTTTTCCTAGCAAATCTCGTGCTGGCTCACCCTTCGCATATTATATTCATCAAGAGGCTCTACGGCTTTCTCTGAGGATCTTTGCTGCTGTTTTTCCTGGTAGTGTGGGGAGGGCTTAGGAGTCCTGGGAGAACCATTAGTTCCTTTTGAAAGGATTGATATGGACTTGGCCTTCTTCCAGTCCTCTACTGTAGAAACTGTAATTTATCATTAAAAAGCATACATTATTTTTGTGAGCCGTTCAGCTACTTCATTCTCAGTTCCTTCAACTTTTCTGGATGGGTGCCATGGAAACCCAAATGATTTATTATTATTTAGTGGTTGGGATTGAACAGGCGCCTCTTTATTGCCCTCTGTACATCTCTATCAGCTGGAGCAGCCCAGTCCCAGCGTCGGGTGCAGGAGAGATGGTAGGACCGGCCAGCACGACAGGACAGTATGTTCAGCATTACCTGCTGAAGCTGCTTGGCCTTGGGTGAGGGCAGCAAGCTGAGCTGGAGGCTTCATGTCTTCTTTAGGTGTGTTGGGTTTCTGAACCAGAGGAGTCAAGGCGAGATTCCTCTCCTTTCTTGTTCTACAATATGATCATATCTGTGTATTTGCTCTGTGCATCAGTCATTTTGGTATCACACTGAGGTGCTGTTAGCATCCCACATCTAGCTGGCTCCAAGCCTCCCCTATAAAGCTGACATAAAGGTCTAGGTCTGAAACTTGCTTCCCATCATCTCAACAACCCTCGCTTCTCTTCGCTTTGGCAGACTTCTTATTGTCCTGCTGACATGGGAATAGGAATAAGCATCATCTCCTTCCCAGTTCTTCTCCCTCTTCAGTGATGTTTACTGATGCTTTCTGGTCACCCCGTGCTGATCTCAGCCCAATTGTTTCAATTAAAGGCTTAGAAGAAATGACTTGGTGCTACCGTATGGCATGTAGGAATGCTTCAAGTGATACGCTAGCAAATAAATTAGCAAGAGTAATACAACGAGCCTGCTGCTACCTATGCACGAGAAATGTAGAACACATGTAGTGCTGCCTTACATTAATGGCAGGATGGCCAAGTAGTGCAGGACAGCAAACTTCCTCTCCTGAGATTATTTTGCTGGTGCAGACACCAAGACTGAGACATTTAAACAAGAAGACGCAGATCCCTGAGGCTGAACATAAAATATTTATATGAAGAGGCCATGGACCAATAAATTTCAGTTATAAATGTTTACAGCTGAAGGTAGTAATAAATAACCTTCCAAAAGCAATATTTCAGTTTGTGCTTATTGTACTTGTACTACACATTACATTTTCAGGAAACAATAATAATTATAGCAGGACATAGAATTAGCTCATGTTTAATGAATGATTACCCAGTTTAGTTGTGATCGTTATAACATCAGGACACAATTAAAACTGTGAAATGTTGTTTATTCTGGAGAGATACGGGACTGTTTCTTCATGGCTACCATTTATATGACCAACCCATGCATAATCTGTTCATTACATTGTGACAGAAGTAGGTAAGCTTTAATAAATTTGTCAAACAGCTCCTAATTCTGGAATTTCCAGCCATCTAACTTCAGTTCTGTAGGCTTCACATGGGCTTTGGCAACAGAGAGTTAAAGCCAGGAGAAAATTCACTCTTTGATAAGCTTAATGTCTGTCTCCTACTGATCCATAGGGACCCAAATCTAGATCGTTGCAGGTTGTCCTCTTGTATCCCCTCCCACACACTCACTGCACCCAGCATGGCTGTTTGCTCCTCATTGCTTAGGGCAATTCTGCCGTCTTCTTTGGCTTGTGTATTTCTCATAGGGCAAGGCATAGCTTTGTTTCAAGCTGTCATCTAACAATCAAATGCATGAGATTGGTTTGGAACAGAAAGACGTGATTTGTTTACATCAACAGATGTGTTCACATCTATTTTGGGTTGATGTAGCCCTGTCTGGTGCAAGCAGGGTGATCTACGCTATGTAAATTGAGTCACCCCAGTGCAGGGCAAGCACCTCCTAATTCTGTCTGTCTGTCTGTTAGTCTCGCCTCCTAGGACTGCAGCTTTCCTGTGGTAGGAACCCCTAGGCTCTTTACAGTGCATAGTGGGGGGCTCCTGGCTTGCCCATCTGGCACATCCTGGTAGAGTGGGAGATATCAGAGTTACAAATAACTCTATAGCTTGCACACAAGCTGGAGAACTCTTTTGACCTGGCTTGAGCCTTTGGCAGGTGAGCCTCACTTGTCCTACCGGAGGCTTACTGTTTTCTGTTGACTGTGAACTGTTTCACATCAGCTTCAGCGCAATTAGCTTTCACTGAACAACTTTTTACTGCTTTTAAACTGGTTTTCTAGTCAATGTTTGGATCTACTTAGTGGGTGCTAGACTGCTGCGCTTAATACTGATGAGGTTTAGCAGCAACAGGAAGGACATTTTGATGCTGGGAAGGGGCAGACCTGAAAAACAGTGAGACAGTTAACTTATCCTACGTGCTCCTTGGGTTAATGCACTCAGGGAGCTGCCTTCCTTCTTTCTGTCTTCTCATTTCTTAGAGACTATGAGAAGCTTGCCAAATTTCCCCCTCATAGTCTGCATCTCTGCTAATAACCGCCCGAGATAAATTTAGCTGGGAAACCAAACTGGTTGGTTTGCCTTTTGGGGGAAAGCAACTCATTTGCAGGCTTTGATCTTCACTGTGATGTGTGGAATGTGCAAGGAGAGCAAAAAGGAGAAAGAAGCAAACATTTGAATGCAGCCCTCCGTGACAGCCTCCCTCTCGGAGATCTGTGTTGTCTCAGCAGTGGCCCAAAAGTAATGACATGTCTGGTAACAGCACAGTTTCCACACTCCCTTCCACTCTTCTCAGTGAGGTTGTGACCTTTTAGGCTGCAGAAGAACAGTATTTCAAGGCAAATTTTCTCATTAGCAAAAGCTAGAGGAATATTTCCAAAAGTTCTAGGTGGGAGCTTGGATGAAGCTCATACAGCTGATGCACAAAGGGAGCTCTGCTGCCATTGATGAGCTTCTCTTCCTCCTAAAGTCAAGAGTGTGGTCAAATGTTTTGGTGCGCAGGGACCTTGGAGTCAGAGGTGAGCTTTGTGCAGAACAGCTAGACAGATGGAGGAATGGAGAGACTCCAAAAGAACGATGAAAATATTAATAAATATTAAGATTCCCATTAATTATTGAATTGCTAATTGAATTATTGAAGAATAAGTATTAATATTCATAGCATCCAGATTGGTGATGATAGATTAACCACGATGGCATAATTTAACAAACATTTTTAAAATAAAACATTGGACAAATAACATTTCCACCATTTTTCTGTCTTATAAAATGAAGTGTGAAGGGCTCATGAATATATGCAGCCTTTACTGATTTAAAGACAAGCTTTTGTGTATTTTATTTTTATTCTGGATAGTTTTATGTTAGATTTTGTTCTCCGATTGTCTCCCCATAAACTTCTTCTACACTCCCTGAGACAGGAAGAAATCTATGGTGAAATAAGCTGGTAGCAGTAGCGCTATAAATCCACGGCATAAGTAAGTACAGTAGTAAGTGCATAATATGGCTCTATTCCTTTCTACTCATTTCTCTTTCTGAAGCCTATATAACACAGTGATTGATGTGTATGGAAACCTTTTAGCACATATTAAACCAAGGAGTCAAAATATTTTTTTTAAGCTTTTTCAAGATCTGTTGATCCAAATTCACATCAGAATCTCCTGGAAAGTTACATTGACTATTTTCCAAATTCTTTTTCTCGTTTGATAGTTTCTATATTTCATCTTTTTTCATGGCAGTGGTATTGCTGTAAAATATAGCAAAAAACCAAAATGGCACACCAAAACTCGACAAGGAGCGTTTCTGAAGCAGCATTTCCGAAGTGAAATTTACAGTTTCCAGAAAACATCAGATTTTGAAAAGCTGATTTGGGCTCATTAGTAAGAAAAAAAAAAATTGTAATCCAAAAATGGGTAATTTTAACCTAAAAGATTTATTTTGCTGGAGAAGAGCGCCCCACCAGATCTGACAATAAGCCAAATTTTTAAGTCTCATCTCTAGGAACCCTTTCAAACAGATGTGTTTGCTGTCTGTGATTTTATCATCTTTTCTCTAAATTATTTAACTGCACTTCACAGGGAAAAATGGTTCTTTGACTTCCTTCACAATATAACATCATGTCAAAAATAGACTTGTGATCCTGTTATTTATATTACTGAAGTACCGAATGGCCTTGCCTGAGAACAGGCTGTTCCAGCATTAACTGGAGTGCTGTGTTTCAATGGGAGATGGTCTGTGCCATGAAGAACTGACACTGAGGTAAATGAGGACAAGGAGTCTTCAGACAGCTGGAGCAGCCCAAGACCACCAGCTGGAAGTGGTTAAGTACAAGTGGCAAATCTAAGCCATTTTCCAAGGTATCCTACAGTGGTCTGTTTATTCATCTTTCCTCTCTGGTAGCTGAGATGGGCCTGGGATGTGTTCCTAGGGGACAAGAGATAGAAAATTCCTGTTTTAATATAGTGTTTGTACTGATAAATGAGCTTACTAAGGAAGCAGATCCAAAAATGCACCCATGTTATAACGCGGCAGAAGATGAGCTGACCGGGAATGGGGATAACTAAATTTATTCTTTCAGTGGGAGGACATTCCTGTCTAATAAACAACAACGACAGATCCATCATTAAAAAGCTGGGCTATTAAATTTCTGATTAGCAAACACAAACTGGAACGACTCCTGGACGTCTGGAATGAGGCACCTGTGCTAAGTGCAGGGTCAGGCTGGCCCACCTTTCAGAGCCACTGCTGTAGTTATCTTTTAGCAGGAATGGCTAGTGAGGCTAGTCCTCCAGGACTAAAGCTCAGGGTGGAAACTTAATACTATCTTTTATTTATTTGGAAACAAAAAAAAGGTAACTGAAAATATACAGTTTTTCCTAAGCTTTGGAGTAAGTTTCAATACTTTGTTATACCTCTTTGTGAGGATGTGGGCACACCTAGCACTGAGCAGTCTGTAGCTGTACTATATTGTTTTGTTCTTTATTTTTCAGTGGAATACGGACAAAATAATGACTGGGATTTGAGCAGCATCCTTGCGTAGAGTGAAAGACAAGGTGATGCTTCTTTAGCAGCTGTTGCTCTTACAACTTACTGAGAGCTTTGTTGGTACACAAGCTCTTTTCAGGACTGCACTTCCTCTGATATATTATAAGCAATTTCTTGGCATGAAGTAATTAGGCAAGGCAGTTGCACAGCGGAAGGCATGGGAATGCTGGCTGATCATGGCCTACTCCTTGCTCAAGTGCTGCACTCACTGATGAGCCCATCCTTGCTGTTGGCAGTTGTGTTTTCTGGGGCAAATGAGGTCGCTGGGGTCTGCGGGCTTCCATAGGGCTAAGACAATGAACTGGAGCTCCAGGAGACCTCTGTAGAGCAGCACTTTCTGTAGACAAACATGGGTGTCCTTGAGGAGAGGTGGTCATTAAATGTCTTCCCAGAGGGGCTCAGGGACACAATCTGTAGTCTGAAACTTTTGCGTGCCTGCAGCCACTGGAGCATGAGGGTCCATGTCTTGTTTTCTGACACGTGTTTGTGTAAGGAGGGGGGTGAAGTGACAGCAGTTCCCTTCCTCCCATTTGTCACTACAGCTGGAAGACAAAATTGATTTCTTTTTTCAATAATAACTTCCTGCAAAGAAGTGTCCCACAGAGCTTCACTTGTTGTGAGTTCTCCAAATAGGCCCATTTTGGGCTGTCTGTGGAGAAGTTACTGGCTTTATCCTGCTCCCTGCTCACCCAGAGGCTCTTGGTGCTCAGCTTGGCACCGATGGCAGATGACTCAGCCAGCCCGCAAGGATTGCAAACCTCTTTGGGAATCCTTGCTTTATGGCTAGCGAGAAGGTGATATTGTTAGTGACAGCACAGAAGGATTGGCTGAAATAATATAAAGAGGTTTCCATGGTGATCCCTTCATACCGCAGTAAGTTTCATCCTGCAGTCAGCTGGGTTGTGCTTCTTCCCCCGAAGGAAGAGTCTTCTCCTCCCCCTGTGTTATTAGTTACTGCTTGTGCTGGGAAATGCCAACAGACCCCAAGCAAAGCCAGCAACATGGGCATCTCTGCAATGGCTCTATGGATTGTCCCAGAAAGGTTGGGCTGGTCAGGTGGTATGTGAGTTCTTTAGAAATCATCTTGCTTTCTATTATGGATAAATACTAGATATCAAGATACAGATGGAGCTAAAGATAATAGAGTAAAGAAGTAGGTTTCTTCCCACTTTATAGCTGAGGAAAGAAACGTAGTGAAATGATGGAAGAATCCCAAAACCAGAGCCCAGCTGGTATAAGAGGCAGGAATTAAACGTATTTCCAAGCTCCAGTCTTCTCAGCTGCAAAAGACACGTTCTCTCCCATGGTGCAGGGATTTTGATGCCAGTAGGTGCTGACCTGCAGAGAACACGCTGGTGGAGAAGGGAAGCTCTTAACACTTGAGTGACTGCTCCAAGATCAGCGTTGGGAGGCAAAGAAGAGGCAAGGGGTCTTCCTAAGCTATGTGCAGCCCCATGAAAGCATGACCTCTCTTTCCAGGAGATGAGGAAACCCCTCTGACTGTCTGAGCTGCTTATTCACAGTGCCACATCAGCATGACAGCTCCGAAGAAGTGAGCAGCTGCAAGACGTGCCTTCCTTTGGGGAGGCTCAGCAACAGCTTCCCCACTCATCATCTCAGGATAATGGCATCTCTCCATCTGCATCTCAATGATGAGTTGCAAACACAGTGCAAGTCAATCTTTCCCATCCAAAACATGCTTAGTAAGAGCAGCAGCGTTTTCTGAGAAGGTGTGGCGTTGAATGCAAATGAACAGTGTCTTGAGATGGCATTAATTTATGCCACAGAAAAAATCTCTTTCATCTGCTCCACGCACTACATGACCAAAAATGTGTTGACCTATGTGTGGCCACACTCAGACCTCTACAAATGGGATTTCTTTGGAACTGTTTATTTTCCGCTCTCCAAGACAGCCTTTCATCAGATGGAGCACGTTGAAAGGCAACCTTTCATCAGAGGAAAAAAATACAACTCCCAAGCTATATGGCTGCAAGGAAAAGCTTTTTTAAAAAGAAAGAAAGAAAGAAAATTTATGCCGAGTGACTCTGCAAGAAAGCATGAGAAAGCCTTACAAGGCAAAATAAAAAGATATGGGCTGTGGCTGGAGGCTTTGCTCCTACCCCAGCTCAGCACTGTGCTCAGCCCATCGGTGTGCTGGGGAAAAGAGCTTCCCTTGCTAGCTCACAGCTCCCTCCTCGGGAGTGGTATGTGTGCATTGCTGGGCTGAATTTGCTTTGCAAATCTATCTTTGTGTCTTCAGATTAGCTTTATTTGCTCAAGGATTTTGGAGGCAATGCGGGGGAATATTCATGTTTCTGTTAGTTGGAATTTCAGCTTTTTGTTAACATCATGCCAGTATGACAAGCACATAGTGGGTATTTGCAGGCTAGATGACGCTTTGTTTTCTTTGCTTTTCTCTTAAAGCCAGTGACTCTACTGCGGGTATGTCTCCCCTGTGCTCATTGCTGTGGCTGCAGCTGGGGCTGACCACTGGGTCGTGCTTTGGCTAGGTGGGTGCTGCTCAGCAGCACTGCTGTAAAACCACTGAGCCTGGCAGGTGCAGGAAGGTCATCTGAGGACACATACAAACACTAACCCTCAGCACTCTGAGTAGGTGTGCTTTGACTGTGCAGTGTGCTCTGCTCTGCTAGCGCAGCTGATAGTACAGACTTCATCTTCCTGCAAGCAAAAGTGCATCCCTTTGCTCTGAACCCGACTGTGAAACAGAAGCATGGTGTGTGGTCTTTTATCTGTGAAAGCTAAATAATCATTTCTTGCTGTTTGCTCCTCTGTGTAACCTGGAATTAATCTGAGAGATGATACAAGTTGTGGAACCTGATTGCCTGTGCTCTCAAGTTTGGATGCAGGGAAGCAGGAAGTCACTGGTCATCCTGTGCCAGAGGAACCTTTGGATGCTCTCCCACCAGCCAGTTTTATTCCCAGCAGAAGATACCGGTTTATCATAGGCTTCTTTATTTAGTGCAGAAAGACTTATCTCAGCAGGAATTTTTGCCTCAGACCAGCCCTCCCCCATGGGGCTGGGACATCTGTTGTTGGTCCACGTGACCCAGGACAGCCTAATGACCTCAGCATGTTGCCCCTGGTGAACAGGAATTCCAGTCAAAGACCACAGGCAGATTCAAAGAGTCAAAGGGTATCTTCAAGGTGAGACTGGACTGGGCTCTGAGCACCTGATCTAGTTGGAGATGTCCCTGTTCATTGCAGGAGAGTTGGACTAGATGACCTTTAAAGGTCTCTTCCCAACTCAAACGATTCTATGGTGCTATGATGTTCAAAGCCTAGGAGGGCAGGAGGAATATCAGTAATGATTTCCATAGCATAATAAAATAAGTTGAATTTGCACAAAGTGTCAAGTTGTGATATCAAAACAATCTCTGACTACCTCACAAACCAAGCTTGTACTTTTTTACCAGCAACATTTCTTAGAGAGATGTTCTTTTTCACTAGCATCTCTAACAAGGGGTGATAGAGAGTGGCCTATTGCTATAGATACCGGAGACCATGGAAATACTCACGGTTTGCTTAAGACCCAGAGGGTGTGCATGTTGCCCTTCCTCAAGTTACAAGAGAAACGCAATTCTGCTTGTTCTAGTGCCAGGCTGGCTGCCTGAGGTCCCAGTGGGCATAGTAGCATCTACATGGGAGAGCTGCAAGAGAAGAGCGTTCACCAAAGTGTGCTACTCAGACCTTAGGGACTAAAGAGCTTGTTAACATAGCAGCCTTACCTGAACCTCTGCTGAGGTTCAGAAAAGTCCCAGAGTTCTTTCTGATGTCAGTCTTTGCCCTTGTTGTCTCAGAAGTTGGAGAGGTGCCATCCCACCTGCTCTGCTGCAGGACTCTGGATAATCACGCCTGATCGGCGTTGGCAGGCAGCCACTGGAAACCGCTAGCAGCACGCTCAGAAATTGCACCAAGGTAGGCAACCACCGACTCCAGAAATGTGGCACCTGCAAGAATTTGTTTCTCTTTCTTAAAAAGAAAAAAAAAAAAGTGATTTTTTTCCCCCACAGTTTCCATT
This sequence comes from Pavo muticus, assembly GCA_016647715.1. Taxonomy (NCBI): domain Eukaryota; kingdom Metazoa; phylum Chordata; class Aves; order Galliformes; family Phasianidae; genus Pavo; species Pavo muticus. The sequence continues at coordinate 544,617 of JACDJE010000146.1, read as the reverse complement.
TGTTAAAAACGTGCAAGCACCTCATTAACTCCGATGGTATGATATTTTTGGCTAGCCGCATTGCTTAGCATGTGTTAAGCTCTGATGAAGTGCAAGAAACTACCTTTGTAACAGCAGTGGTGTCTTCTGAATGCAGTTAGCGCCTCACCAGTGCTGATAAGGTGCGAAAAATGATCTTCCCATCTACAGTTGTGTCAACTGAATGCAATTAGCACCTTTACATGTGTTTAAAATCATGACCACAGGTAATACGTTTCAGCAGCCTGCAATACATTAGCACTTAATCCCATCTTTGTGAATCGAGAGGGAAAAAAATCACTGCAAAACCAGCACAATGCATGCGATTAAGTGCCATTAACATTCCATTAACTATTTTTAATGAACTAAATCCGTCCCAGATTGGTGAACAATGGACTAGGGACTTTGCATAGTTCACTGCAGAAGTTGCTTACGCTGTAGGCTTGTGTCAAGGGGAGATTTGCTTATCCCTGCTAGACTTGTTTCTTAAAATGCTCTCTTAAAATGCTGTGATGAAGCTCTGCTTTTCCTTCCTTGGCTCCCATGATCATTTAAGAACATGAGAGCAGCTCAGATTAGCCCAGACTAAAGGTGATCTAGCCAGCTGTCTAGTCTTGAATGACCAGAACTACTGGATGCTGATGTAGAGGACATGAGCCTGTAAGCCAGCTCGCCATTGGAGCATCTCCAGCTGCTGTTCCCCAGCCCATCACCAAACAGCCAATGCTGAGCACCCTGGGATGCTGGACATGCAGGATGCTCAACCCCAAAAAATGGGAAAAGGGTAAAAAAGAGAGAAAAAAAGCACAGGATGTATTTTTTTCTTTGATGCACATTGCCAAGATGCTCTGTATTGATCATTATCATATTGCTCTCAGGGTATTAATCTCTTCTCTAACTGTAGTAAAAGTGATCAAACCTTTAGCTCTGTAGGGAAATCTCTCCACGTCTGAAAAATCTTTGTCAGCACTCTCTGAACTCCTCCTTTTTAAAACCTACCGGATGCAAGAGTGTTGATAATTTTTTTCCATACCAACAGAGTGTGCATGCAGCATGGTGGTACTCAGACACCACATACTCACACCAGAGAAGCCTTTACTGGGAATATTTCAAAGCTGTAAAGAAGAAACTAACACTGACACGTACCAGAGTGGAATTCAAAGGTAATTTCATATTGAACTAATGATAAGTCTGAGCTGTTTTCTGACTTTTTAAACTTTTATTTCCATTTTTTTTTTTTTGCACTGAATTTGTAATTGTAAGAGAAAAAATCCACATCTGAGAAACATGATGGGGAATGTTCAGGGCTTCTCCTACTGACAGAGGTATGGGGCTGTGTGAAGATTGTATCTTGCTGGGACAGAAGGGAACACCATGCTCAACTCCTTGCTTAGCACAGGACATAAAGCATTACTCCTAGAGCTTGTGGCTGAACCAGAGTGTATCTTGGCAAAAAGCATACTCTATCTTGCTGCCATTCTTGACCATCCTTTATTTTGTCTGTATTTCCACAAATCATGGCACTCTGTACAGAAATAACTGTTCAGAGCAAGATTAACATCTGCAAACTGCTATTTGAAGGTGATATTGTCTTGCTTCCTAACCTAAATCAAGCCCTGTCCGGATTAATAGAAATGTCTACTGTGAATTTAGATGTTTGTTTTGCCTTCTCAATGAAGCTAAGATTGCTGCTAAGCATTGGAATAGGGGCTCCTTCCTTTCCTCTCTCAGCCTAGGAGATGAAGTTACCTTTCAACATCAATGTCTTAAAGCACCAAGAGAGCTTGGTTGTCTAACTCATGCTGGAGTAGGTGAGTGGTTGGGTCAGGCTGACGCTGGCTTTGCTACTTACTTGATATAATGGGTAAACTCATATGAGATCTATGAGATCCAGCATGGAAATCAGGCATGAGGGACTCCCCACCTGTACTTCTTTGATTAATCTTTGTCTTTTAGGGATTCCGTTACTGTGTTGGGACACATGTCTCTCTGCTCAGTGTATCCATGTATGGCAATACCCTAGAGGGTATTTTTTGCTTAGACCTTATTTTTCACTTGCATGGCAATTTTTGGAGAGAAAATCCTGGCCACATCTGCAGCAAGGACTGAGTGTTAAGGGTGGGATGAAGGGGATTGATGTCCCCACTGCCCCCAGGTTCTCCCATCTCCAGTCGGACTCAAGAGAGCTGCAGACTGTCACAAGCAGGCAATGCAATTTTCTGCAGCTTGCTGAGATTCAGAGCAGCCAGTCTGACTCTATTTTAAGGGAAAATTCCTACACAAGAGGCAAAAAGAGACAGATCAGCGTTACTAAGTAGATTTGAGTCCATGTACACAGTCCAGGCAAGCCAGTGCTGCGGCAGCATCCTGCCCGGAGCTGAGGCATCGTGCAGCCCCATTTGGGTGCAGCCAAACACTGACAGTCATCCATTCTGTAAATTAAATTTCACTCTCCTCAGTTGTTGAAGGATTGCTGATCTCGCAGGTTAGCATGGATTGATTCCAAAACCTGTAAGAGTAGTGAGAGAGAGCTTTGGCAGCCTTTGGGTCCAGCCTCATGTAGAAGGTCCTTCTGCCCTGGGAGGAATGAGGTAGTTGATCTGGGAGTCAGTTTTCCTCCCTGTGCAGAAACCTCCCACAAAGGACTGAACTAATGGACCAAATAGCCCAAACCCTTTCTTCAAAACATTGAGAAGGGTCCTGGTGTGAGCCCAAGGGTTGAGTGTCTCCTTGAACCAGGGTGTAGATCCGGTTACAATATCCTTGTTCCTTGGGCTGAAGTCCATGCAGTGGGATGGGAGGAGGAAAATGTGAACAAGTAACTGGAGATGGGGGAATATTGCTGGGTAGGCAGGGCCTGAAAAGCAGAAAATAAAGGAAAAAAGAAAACCAACAAAAAAAAAAAACCAAAAGCAAGATGCTTTCTTCTGCCTGTAGGTGATTCCTGCTGAGTTGTCTAGTGATGTGCAGAGGGGAAATAACCTATGTAGGCTACTGTACGATGCAAGTTTTTATAAAACTGTATCTATTAAAGAGAGGAATATGCTTTTTCCTGATGAGGTCTCTGAAAAACCAGCAGTATGTCGCTTGACCCAAGTCTTTAACTGGAACCGTCTTGCCATTTAATTTCATTAAATTGCCTGGACTATGGGGAGTTCATTAGTAAGTAATCCAAAGGCTAAAGCTCTCTGAGCTAGTTCAGCTCTCAAACACCTATTTGTTTGCCAGATTCAGTAAAGCGAAACCCCTTAATAGGCATTGGCAGTATTTACAATGTGCTCTCCTCTGAGGTGGGGACAGCAACACATGTACCAGGATAACTCCATGTTTCGGCATGAGATTTTCAGAGAACACCTCCAGTACAGTCACACAGCTCCCTGCCTTCTACTGGGCAAGCTTGGATGGATGTGCAGAGGCTGCTTTGTGTCCCAGAATTCTTGCTTCTGTCAAAGCAAACCAGAGAATCTCATATATTTCCAAAAGGCTTGCAGGGATGGCTGCTGTCTCCAGCAATGCAATGCTGAACCTGCAAGGGACTCTGGCTTTTTCATCCTGCTGGGCCATGTACCGGATTACAATCTGTTTTATTTCATGCCATTTGCCCAAGGGGTACCAAAGATGTAAAGTGCCTCTAGGATGTTGGTGGACTGTAAAAAAAGGATGCTGAATTGCTGCTTATTTCCTCTGAGTGGGGATTCAGAGGAGCAAGAAGGGTAAGGAGCTTTCTCCTGCTGCGTAAAGGGAGCTGTGAACCCAGAAAGCAAGTGAATGTGGCTAAGTTTCATAGCACTTAATTCACCAGGTATAAACAAGATTTACAGGTGAGTGAGCTGAAAGTTTGGAAGGAGAGCTCACTAAAGGTGCCTGAAATAGCTGAAGGAATATCCTGATTCCTGTACACCTGAATTTATTTTTTTTAAGGCAGCACATAAAGACCAACCAAACCCTCTGCTGGAAACCTAAAGGGGATTCCACATCCCAGAAGTCCCCTGAAGCAAGCATTTAAAAAAATAAAATAAAACTTCTTGATGTGCTTTTTGGTGGAAGTCCAATGCAATCATATGGCCCTTGGGCGGGAGCTAAGGGCTGGGGCTCCACACAAAAAAACTTCCCCAACTTGAGCTAAAGCTGGTGATGCCTGAAGTGGAAATAGGGTTTTCTGTATTTGAAAGCCATTTTGTGAAATAATTCTTGCTGAGCTTTAGCATAGCTTCAGCACTAGTTGTTTTAAAAGTACCCAAAGCCATCTGCCAGGTGCCTCTCACAAGGAAGTTCTGGAATGACTATCACAGAGGGAAAAACATCAATCTGAGCAATAGATACCCAGCCATTGTCAGATCTGCGGAAGTTTCAGCAGTGCGGGTTTGGTTGTGGAGGTGGATTTCGATGGGACCATCAGTGCTAAACAGACCTACATCTCCCTGCTGGGATTGCCCAGACCAGTCTGAATTTGCACTGGGGCACGTAATCCCAGAAAGAGCTCATGTTGAGCAAGGCACTGCCAAATGCAACTCGCTTGTCTTGTGCTGAGCAGGAACTGGTGGGCAGCTCTGAGGCATGCACGGTGTGAGCTGACTTCGTCGCTGGGGAAAGGGGCCGAGCTCCTGCCCCGGGTGCTGACAGCCCAGACACTGTGGAAGAGCCAGAATTATCCCCAGTTCTGACTGTCTCCATCAGCAGTTTGGTGTCTGGAAGAGCAATCTTCTCCTACCCTCCCTAGTGAGTACTGTGCAAGCACAGGATCCGCCTTACAGCAGCGAGGGCTGCGTTTGTATTCCTTGACCTTTCTTGCCGTTCTTTTCTGGATCCGGAAACCCCATCCCGGGTGTTTCCCTACGAGGGCAGCGGGGATGAGCAGAGAACAAACGCGGCGCAGCAACGACACCTGGCGATGCACAGCGACTGCTGCATGCGCTGCCTGGGAGCTCGCTGGGGCCTCCCCCCGCACAAAGCACCTAGAGCAGCCGCACGCATGGGCACTGTCTTCGTTTGGCACCTTCCTTAGCCTTTACTTTTAGTTAGTCACTGCTACAAAGATCTTTTCTCTCCAGCAAGTTTTGGGAAAACCTGTTCTCCACCCATCTGCAGATATCTGCAGACATAAACATGCAAGTAATGCTTTGTTTTCTTTTTGCAAGTATTATGTGCAAATATTCTGTTGCGTATCTGAAGCTCAATGTGGCTGAAGACACATGTCTCCAGATGCAGAGCAGCATTTCATCTCAAACAAGGGCTGTAGTGTTCATCTCTTCCCACTTTTATAGGACCAAAGGGGAGCTGTAGGCAAAAGTCATAGTCACAGCGTGGCTTGGGTTGGAAGAGGCCTCAAAGCCCATCCAGTTCCAAATCCTGCTATGGACAGGGTTGCCAGCCACTAGCTCAGGCTGCCCAGGGCCCCATCCAACCTGGTCTTGAGCACCTCCAGGGACAGAGCATCCACAAGCTCTCTGGGCAACCTACTTCAGCACCTCACTACCCTCTAAGTGAAAATCTTCCCCCTGACATCTAATCTAAATCTTCCTCCCTTTTGTTTAAAGTCACTCCAGACTTGCCCTCTGGAGCTCAGAACTCAAGATTTCGGAGTGGACGTTGAGTTGGTGCCCTCCACCGCCCAGCAGCCCATTCAAAGTGCCAGCCCAGCCCAAGAAGCAGAATATTCTTCTGAAGGCCCTTTAGCTTCAACCTAAGTTGAACTATGACCATTTTTATACTGAACTCCTGCAAAATCAGCATGTCTGGGAACCATGGCAGAGTGTTGGCTGCTGAGTTTCTCTTTGAGTCTTTGTTCACACCACTGCTTCAGAGCTGAGCTCCCAAGGCCAAGGTCATGCTCTGAAATGGATCAGAAATAAAGGAAGGGATTTGCTGAGGCCCTGCTACATCAGCCTGCTTAGCTAAAGGTAATCATGAGCAGGCTGAGCACCTGTCCAACCTGTGCACCTGCTTTACCTCTGTGCACCTACGGCGTGTAGCAGCAGAAATCACTACTGAAAGTCAATGAGACCTTGCTCAGAACAGCCCCAGGTGCTTCTGAAAGTCCTCTCCTGTGCTGTTCTAAAGACTTCCAAATTACATTTAATTCCTGGGGCTCAGATGTTCTAGCTGAGCTCCCACCGGTGGGCCTCCCCCTGGACAGGCTGTGTTGGAAGGCTGGTGGGGCTCAGGCCTTTGGCTACCCAAGAGAGCAGGTCACTCCCCAGCCTGGAGGGATAAGAACAGAAAATCATCCAGTGGCAGTGCTAGAGCAAGGCGGGTTGAGCTGTGATCTCCTCCCAGGCCACCTTGATGGGCCACAGTGCAACAACCAAGACCCAAAGGCCAGAGTTGCAACAGTGTTTCATGGGAAGAGTATTGATGTTCATTGGACGGCACTTGGGTCTAGCTAAGGATTCCCACTACTCTTGGGGAACCCCTGTGAGAAAAACCTGAAGGGCTGTGGTTTTGCATGTTTTGTGGTGCTGACATTTCTTTCATGTGGAAACTGAGGGCCTCATCACACTCGGAGTGAAATCAATGCCTGCGAGGCCTGTAATTAGGCCACCTGCCTACTGAGCTGTCCTGCTATTATGAGGCTTTCCTCACTGGCTTCAATTCCTTTGCTAGAGAGGGTCAGTCCCCCCCATGTTTTATACAAATGATCAGGAAGAGGTACCCCTATAAATGAGATGGGAACTTGCAAGGTTTTTCCTCTGATCCTTCATCCACTTTGGAGAAACTCCCAAAATTGGCTGCAGGTGGTGAAGCTAGCTGCATGTTTTAGTCTGCTTCTCTCCTTCCAGCCTGATCTGATTGGAAATAAAACCTGAGAGTTTGTTGACTTCAGGCAGGTTAAATAATCTCGCCCCATAGGTCAGACTGGTTAAAAACAAAAAGTTTCAAGGAAACTGTGGAGGTTTGGGGTTCAGTGTTTGTAAAAGACTGCATCAGAAATGAGGCACAGCTGCACCTGTCTTGGGGGGGATGTTTAGCTGCCAGCAATCTGCAGTATTATGGTAGCATTTCTCAATTCTGTCTGAAATTTACCAGAAAATCTCCAAAAAACTTAACCTGGTTTATAAAATTTTTCAAAGGTGAAAGAGGAGAGTAAGAGCTGCAGTGTCATCCCATGACTTTCAAGAGGATGCTGCCTCCAGGAGACCTGACTTGGATCACATGGGGAAGCACAGTAACTCAAAGGTGAGCCTCATTACCTCCTTGCTCTTAATCCTTCTAGACAGAAAGCCCAGCTGCTGGTGACTCAGGAAAGTGATTCATAACGAAAATGGCCCTCACACCCAAAAGGGTTTGAGGCTGTGTCTTCACAATACCCACTCTGGGGACTAAAACGTAACAAAATGGGGCGTCATGCTTGTCTAGGAGATGTGTATCTGTACACAGTGGAAAAAACTTGTTGAGGCTCATGAGCTATTTTAAGGGTTCAGTATTGTTCGTCTCACTGATAATTTAAATGTCAAGCTGCTTGACACCTCGGGGAATTTTTCATGTCCTAAAATATATTTTAAGGTGCTACCTTTTCCACTTATCAGTGCACAAAATGGTGCTGCATTAGCATAATAAAATAACGTTCTTCAGCTCGTACAAAGGAGCTACAGTATTTGAGCAATGCCTGGTGCTATGATTTTAGTAAAAGGAAGTTTTGTGTCCTCATGCAGCCTGGGGAGGCTGGAACTTGTTGTCTTGATGATCTCTAGAAGTCCCTTCCAACCCCTACAATTCTGTGATTTCAGCCAAATTCCATGCTTTCTCCAGGCCTTAGCAGAATGGCAGCAATGCTCTGCACTGAGGGTTCCTAGGGAGGACCAGGCTCCTAGTGTGGATTCACTCTTTCTTATCTTCTAACGAGTTCAGATATGCAAAAAAAAACAGAGAAAATGAGATTTCAGTTAGTTTGCTTCTCATGGGACAGACTCCTCACTTCAGTTGCCAGACTTTGTAACTATACAAGAGGAGGAAGCCCGCTGAAAACCTCTTAGTGCTTATTGCCTCCTATAAAAGGATCTTGATGACCTCTCCTTTGAAAAGCTCTGACACCTCTGCCCTGCAGCAAACCTGTGATGCTCAGCAAATGAGGAGTCCTCAGGCTACTCTAGGGCCTTTCTTTCGCCTTCTGCACAGCTTGTTCTGGCTCACACGACTGACAGACTCTGTGCCTCCTCCTACCTCCTGCTTCCCCAGGACATTCCTTTGCTCAGATGCAAAGGCATTTCTGCATACTTAAGATGTATCAAATGTTCAGACCCTCCTGTTTCCAACTACTCGTGTGTTCCAGCATAGTAGAGAAAGAAAGCAGACCTTGGTGAGGTATGCTTATCTCAAATTTGAGTGATATAATGGAAGCATCATCCCCTGGTGTAATGGGATCATGGAAAAACAATGAGGCATGAAATTATTTTCCTTCCTTCCCAGATAAATCCCTTGTTGTAAATTAAAGCTTTTACCCACTTAACTACAGGTGAATCACCGATGCCTGCCTAAGTCTGCTGTTAATAAGGAGGGAGATTATCCAGGACAAACACTTGAATCTCTTGGGTCTCTCTTGCTAACGATAAAGTAATGTTCTTCACAAGTTATGTTAGCACCAAGATAACGGGGAGCTGGGGAAATGAGTGTAATGTAAGCTGCTCTCAGCACTTGGGAGCTGGATGGATCCCAAAGGCTGGGGTGATATCTCCATGTTGTATTATCCAGTTCTCCATTGAAAAAGTGCTTTGGATTAGCATTAGATCAGCACACACATACAGGCAAACCTTGCAGTGGGTGGAAGGATGGATTTCATGAGGCCGTCAGGAGCATCCCCTCACTGGGCTCTGCCAGCAGCAGATCTAAGCAAGCCTGTGTGGTGAGCTTTGCATTCATTACCTTCCCAAACAAAATCTGAAATTATATGCATACTGTAGCCGAAGCAATCGAGTATAACTAAGCCAATAGGAAGATAGAGCTCATCCTATTTTTCACTTAATTGTCTTTCAAAATGAATTGGAAATACTATTTGTTTTAAACAGTGGATATCAATTCTTATTCAAATGTCTTGAAACTTTGTCTGTTTTATTCCTGTGCTTTGGAGATCAAGGGCACTGAAATCTCAGCCCTGTCTAGGGCAACCCCCTCCCTCTCTGCTTAGGCAAAATAAGCCAGAAAACAGAATCTACCTGAGGCAGATCTGATGAAGGTTGGTCAGCATCCCCAGCCACACAGGGCTGCTTCCTTCTCATCATCAGACATCTACTTCTTAATGCAAGATAAGCCTCTCCTTCTACCACTTTCAAGCACCTCAAAGAAGTCATTTCCTTTCTCTCAGTAGCAGTCATGTGAGCATTTCTCTATGCCCTCCTTTTCTTCAGATTGCATTTTCACCATCTTCTCATGGACTGTGTTTTCAGGATGCGTGCTTGTGCCTATGTTCTTCCATGATCCTTGCCTTCTGCTCCCTTAAATTCACCGCAGTGCCAATCCATGACTGCTTTGCTTCTTACTGATGGTACTGAAGCTGTAATAATCCTGCTGTTTTTTTTCTACCTGCTATCAAAGACAAATTATTTGAATTGTGCCCTGTTGTAAGCACCAACCTAGCTCTTTCACAAAAGCTGGAGTCAGCAAGAGAGGTTTTAATGAAGCAGCATTGTTCCTGTTACCTAAGGCATTTCTGCTTTGGATTGGGAGTAGGATTAGTTTTGTGGTTATCACTAAAAATGTAATGTTTCTGCTTAAGTTTGCAGAAAAGTGTGATTAGTGCCCTGAAAACTCACGAGTGCCTGTAGCTCATGGTGGCGGCTGGCAGAGGGTTTGGTTCCTGCTCCAGGACAGACTGCAGTGGAAAGCCCACCCCACAGCCTTTGACTGCCTTCTGATTGTTCCCTGCACCTCAAATTTAATTTGACCTAACTATAGCTCGCTGGCAAACGACAACTCATAGTTAGACAATTTTCTAAGTCTAACTGCACCAGAGTTTTCTCAGTACTTCAGAATTTCTTAATTGTATTAGCCAAGGTGAGGATAATTGCTGCTTTCATATCCTTGAAACTTCTTATACAAAAGAGGCTTATGCAAGAATATGTTCATTCTCTCCGATAAATGATCTCTCTGTTATTAAGGAGTGTGCATTGCAGGACTGCTGGGAAGCATTCCACCGAACCATTATGTACTGGAACAAAACCTGAAACTTACAGAGACAAGACTAAATTACAGTCTGGGGCAATCAGAACACACTTCTTTTTCCTGGAGGTCGCTCTTTCGGATGAACAAAACTCAAATCCATGGATAACCTGGTATTTTTCATATTGAGGATCTTCTCTGCAGGAGAAATCTCCTATTTGTAGGTCAGTGGTGCTCTGGCACTGCTCCTGGTCTCAGACACCAATGTGGTTGTTGAGCAGGGACTTTTTTCCCTCAGAATTGCATCAGGATCTTGAGCTGTATGTGAGGCTTCTAGACATCAGGGTATCATAGCTGTGTGTTTGAGCACTAAAGTCATTCCAGCAGAGAGAATCAGACACAGTGTTCTTCCTTAAGCTCTAGCAAATAAACAGAAACATGTGCATGTGCAGTAAAACGCCATTTATCCCTTTGAGACTGCAACTATCATTAAAAAATAAAATAGGCTAAACTATGTGTCTTCTAACAGCAGCCCGATAGACTGAATGTGGGAGGGAGGCATGCAGTGAGTCAAACAATCCAGCAAGCGAGTCCTATACAAGTTGCTGATAAGGTAGACACATTTCACGGCCCATTCTGAGGAAAATATTACATTTCATGGTGCTTCACAGAGGAGGAGAAATCCTCTTAAAATCATGAAAAATTATGCATACAAGCTATACGTGGGTATTTAAAATGATCCATATTTTCGACTGCAGGATAACAAGTGAAATGAACAGCTCTTAGGGATAACAGCAAGTGTCACAGAGGTTTTACACGGGGTCCTTGGTAAGAAGTAATCTTATTATTGTTATAGCACCAAGTTCTTTTGCACCACGTTAAATAATGCTCAAAAATAGTCTATTTCTCTCAGTTGCTAGACAAACTTGGGGGATAAATATGGAGAATGGAGAACCTAATGGCAAGTATTTGAGCGCTGCAAGAGTATCAGCCTTAAGGGTGGCTGTTTCCTTACTTCAGAACTTTAAGTCAAGATGGACTATGCTATCATTCTGAGACATCTGAGCAATAATTTATGAGTTTTTCCAGTTACCATGGCTGGGTGAAGTACAGTGGCTGCTCTGAAAGTACTGCCTCCTATTTTATTACATTGGCCCATGAAGTCAGGGATGGATGTTGGTGATGCTGCCATAGAGGTTGAACCTTCCCACCAATATTCTGCTGCATTTTGTTGGTGTACGACAGATGGCAGCTTGTCCTGCACCTCAAAACACTTCCAAGTCCAACCAGGAGATGTTGCTTTCCTGTGATGTAGTAAGAAACCAATAATGCGCAGTGCAAACTTAAAGCCAACTTATTTGCTGAACTTCAATGAGAACCATCACTTCTTCATGGCAGTTAAGTACTGAGATTCAGATTTGAAATTCTGGTTGAGCACAAAGAGGTGAGTCATGCAAGCCTTCACAAGTATCTTCTCAGAGGGAGGAAAATGCGACGTGGAAGGACAAAGAGAAGCTTTTTAACAAGAAGTGGAGCTTTCTGGCTTGGTGGCAGGGTGTTGGAAGAAGGTGGCTCTTCCTCGGTGCTTTGCAGCACCAGAGGAGCTCCTTAAATGGCCATGGCAGGAGAATAAACACAGTGAGGGACCCAAGTCTGTACGCAAGCACTTACAAGATGTCTGCCTCACAAGGCAAAGAAAGAACATAAGTGTGCAAGGCTTGGTATGACGAAGCAAAAAGCTCATGTCTGCCTTTTGGTATGGGAGCTGTTGCCATCAGTGTTTAATAGTAACTGCTATTGGGAACTGCTTTTGGTCTCAGGACGTGTGATGTTCGTTCTCATTTAACGTGTTTTAAATGGTTTGTATAAAATGAAAGGCGTAACTGTGGAAGAAACTGCGAACTTACTTTTTAAAAACTTGCTCCCATTTTCCAAATGAGTGTAAAGAGATCTGTGGCACAGTTTGAGGCCCAGCACATGCGCAGGAGCAAAGGCCAAGCTCTGAACAATGGTCATATTTGCTGACATCAGCTGACTCATAGTAATTCATGAGATTTATGGAAGACCCCCTTCAGACTGCATGGTTCTGGCAAACAGAATGGATGGGTTAATTTTCCTGGGACTGAGACCCCTAAATTTTCTCTGGCACTTCCCTGGAGGCCTTGCACAAATGTATCAGGGCAGTTACCTGCTGGAGAGGCACTCGTGTCTCCAAGCTGGGGCAGCTGATTGCTACTTACGTGGTTTAAATAGCTTGCACCTTTAGCAGAAGAGCATAGCCTGATGGGGATATGGCATTCCCAGCAGCTCCAAAGGCGCAGCTGTGAAAGAGATGATATCTCCTCAACTCCTACAAGGCTGCTCTTATATCATGGGAATTTGGATTTCTCTTCTGTTTCTAGTCAGCCTGAAAGGCTGATGGGAAATGGCATGTTCTGGTGCTGCTGTTTGAGGGGGATGGGCCTGTGTCTACCCCTACAGATACATCCTGGTGGGGCATCTAAAGGGGCTGGGAACACACAGATGAGAGCACCTGGAGTGCCTGTTTGTAATGCTGTGATCGGCGATGCCTTGGAATGCTTTCTGGAAGTGTTTAGATAACATAATGGGCCCCTTATGGCATCTGAGGAGACAAGGTTTGACATTCCTTAGACAGTGTTTTGAAGAGAAAAGTGTTTGTATTTAATTAAGACTGCTCCACAGTAATGGGTATGAGGCTGTAGAAAGCTGAGCAGGGATGAGAACAATATTGCCCAAGTCCAGTAATGCAGAAAGAAATAATTAGTTAAACGGGTGTGAAATTTTCCTTTTGTTTTCTTCAAAATTAACTGTAGTTCACTAACTATGTAGCCTGCTATGGCTGAAAAAACTACATCAGAGGGTTGCCCGTGCAAGAAACCAGAAAACATTTCCCTGTAAGACTCTGAGGTGTAGCTCTACAAGTACAGTTGATAGCAGATTGGTGACAATCTGTAGTAGGGTTTCTTCAGCAGAAATATGTTATGACATAAGAATGTATTGCTTTACTAATGTGTGGAAGAAAAACTGGTTACTCATCCAGTCTTAATTAGCTCTGGCTATGTAGAAAGTGGCCCTTTTCTGCAAAAGTGAAATAGAGACACTGTTGAATGTGATAAAAAGAGGGAGAGCCTTATGAGTTAACATGTAAACATAAAACACTCGCAAAAGTGCAGAAATTACAGTTGTCAATGGCCATGTATAAAATGATTGAAGAACCCGTTGCTTAACCAGCCCATTGAGTCTTGCAGTAATTGTTCTCTAATTGAAATCAATGACAAAATCATCACTGATTTCCCAGGGACTGGACATGAACACAAACACTTTCTATTTGCCACAGGTTTGAAATGAATCTTAAGCATCTCTCAAAAAGGAGATTAGAATCCTGGGGATGATCTACGTATGTTTTTACACCGGAACAATTGGAATTGCACAGAGCAATGCTGATTTCCACCTTCTGCCCCATACAGAGACCTTACTAGGTTGTGTTTCTTCCATGCTTTGGTGGTCTCCAGACTGGGAGATGTTTCTGTGAACAATGTCTTTATGCAATGGTGGGATGGCTGAGGGCTCTCAATCAATTCGATCCCATCCAAACTAGCCTGCCTATAAGGAAAAGCTTATGTCAAGCAAGCAATCCGCGGATTAGTTCTGCATTGCCTGCAAAACTAAATGTGCACAACTGATGGCTCATTCATAAGATTTCAGAGGCTTGAGTGCTTTGTTTTAAAAAAGTCTGACATGGTCACAGCTTTCTTTCAGTGGTTCTTTGTTTGGATTTTGTGTTTTTGATGTCAGTGGGAGTTGCAGCCACAGCAACCCAGAGGTAAGGTGCTGACAAGCGTTCCCAACACGGTGTGAAAATGAACTCCCTGTGGATTGTTGAAGTCCTGCAGCATCTATCTTCTGGCCCTTTTTTCTCTCTCAGTGAGCTGACTTGACTTTTTAAGGAGAATGGATTTCACCGAAGTAAATTGATATTTTGTCCCGCGATATAAAGCTGATTTATGGTGGATTGTTTGATTTATTGCTTCCAGACAACAAACAAGTCAAAATGTCAATTTGTATTTTCAGTCCTTCAAACCTGAACCACTGGGGACCCTTTGAGCTGCTGTTAAAGCCACAGAGCAAAAGCCATCCGGGTGCAATCCACAGCCTCTTACTGTGAGAGCGGGAGGTTGGGCTCCCAGCACACCCGTACCACATGCTTCTGGGAGTGCTCCTCTATGGAGAGACTTCTTTGTTATGTACAAAGCTTCTTTAAGTCAAAAGTCCTCCAAAAAGCCCTCTGCTAAGTGTCAGTGATGGATGCCCATCCTCCTCAGCACGTGCAGGGATATAACGTAGCACAATGATTGGATTGGCTGGGACTTGTTCATACTGCACTGATTCAAGGCCTGGATTCATGAGGCTGGAGGAACACTAATGAGTTTCCAGCGTTTGAGATGGGATGGATCATTAGATGGTCACTGATAGCGGATTTTTTTTATTCTCTAGGAAGTAGAGCAGAAAATTGGATTTTTATTTTTTTTCTTTTTGCCAGGCTTTGTCTAAAAATAAGCCATAAATGTAGCATTGATCTTGGTCATATCATTACCATCTACCTCAAAAATGCAAAGGTCTTTGATGTGCTCTTCTAGAGGGTAGCATAGCCTTAGATTCAATTTCAAATATGAGTCTATCCCTATCCTCTCAGTAAAGTTTCTCAGTTTTCTGTGCTTGCTTGGAGTCTGTACGACCTGTGCAACTCTTTGTTTATGAGTAGTGACATAGCAAAGTTAGCACTGATCTTTCTGCAGCAAAGGTACTCCCTTGCCTTTCCCCCGAGGCCCATGTGCTGCTACTGAGTACTGGTGCCACGTACTTGACATTGCATATTGAGCCTAATGCATCAGCATGGCAATTTGCTCCAAAATTTAGTTCAGAGATCTTAAGAGAAGGAAAATTTTGATTTCAGGAGGATATGACTTCAACTAGAACGAGGAAACCATATACAGGATGACCTTGGTGGCAGGTGTGCTGGTGTATTAGTTAATACTGTAAGGAGTCCTTAACTTTTGAGTGAATGGTGTGAGTTTGGTGATGCTGGAATATTTTTCTTTGTGTTGAGACAGGAGCAAAAAGGCTTATAAATGGGCTGTCTTCCTCCCCTCCTTTCCCCAGTTTGAAACTGGCATGTGCAGGCAGACCCTGTGTGCACAAGGAGAAGACATAGGGTTGTATTTTAAACCAAATAATGCAGTGCTGATTTGGTAGTGAGATAAAGATAGGCTGCAATATATTTGGGCCAATATGTTGATCAGCTGACTTTTTTTTTAAGCAATCTTTTTGTTTTTCTGATTCACATTTTGAAGATATCAGCCTCAGTTAATATTTTCAATGTTCTTTTGAACCTTTTATTCTTATCTGACTTCAAAAGCAGTTTAGCACCTTAACAAAATTCCTCCAGGCAAAATTGGGGAACTTTATTTTTGCTACTGAAAATAGATATCCACTTAGTTTATCCAACTAAAAACTTGAACGTGATGCTCCTTCCCTTTTAGTTAATGTTTTTTTACTTACATTAAAAGTTGTTGGGTAGATCTGTTAAGCAGCTCTTAGCAAATGTGTGCAGTTGTTTAAGTCTAGCTGGTGCTTTCAGGTACTTCCTGAGGTGGAAGTAAGACACCTTTGATGTCATGCCTTTTTTTGGGGGGTCTCTGTTTCTTTTCTTTTAACTATTGCTTCCATGCAAAAAGAAAGTGCAGGGGGGGAAGGATTGTTTTATTTTGGAAACCTTCTGTCTCCTTGAGAGAAGGAGAGTTGGCTGTGGTTTCAGTGTGGCCTTGGTACTACAAGAGAGTTACGTTCTTATGCATTGGTTTATTTATGGGTAAGTCTTTCACTGTGACTGGAGATTTCTGTAAGTGTAGGTAAAACACTGACATCTAGTGCCTAAAACACTGCATCCAAACACGCACTGAGACTCCAGTCCTTTCCTTCTGTGATGGACAGAGTTGGCTAGCCAGTAACATTATGGACTAGATATGATATTATGGATTGGCTCTGGGTAAGTAATAGGAAGCTATTATTTTGTACTACAAAAAGTAGCTAGAGGGTGGCTGGCAGTGCAAGGTGAAGGTCTCTGGTGGATGCTGCTCATACAGAGATCCCAGTGGGAGTGATCATACAGCAAGAAAATCCAACCTACACATTGTCTATTGCTATGCTGAAGACATTTCCTTTCAAATTCCTTGTGTTAAAATATAGCCTGTCTAAACACAGGCTATAAAGAGTTTTTTTGATGAGTCTGAGTGCTGTCCTTACTGAGCCAGATGCAGAGGAGTTGCAGAGTCAGGTTGTACATCATATCTGCTGAGGCTAATCAAAGCAGTTAACCAGAGAATGGCTATAACTGGAAAATTACCACTGAGAGATAGAAAACCATTCCCTGATGCAGAGAGCAACCTCTGCCCTTCACCTAGCATCATAAGGAGTGTGGCACTGAGGAGATGCACTCCTGGATTTGATAAATAAATCCAGACTGAAGCATTGCATCAGCTCAAAACCTGGAACTGGTTGGAGTCAACTCCAGCTGGAAGTACCTGGTGTCCAATAAGGATGAATGTGCTCCATGCCTGCAGCCTTGCTCCTGCATGCCTCAGCATGGGTCTTGAATCTGCTCTGGTCTCACTGAACAGCTCTCAGGGCTGTCCCACCCATGACTGAATGCAGCATCCAAGAGCAAACCCTTGTCTCTTTTCCCATTCAAGTTAAAAAAAGAGAACAAACAGTTTTGTGGTGCCTCTTGTATGTCACTGACTTGGCTCAAGGAGCTGAAAATAAGTCCTTTTGGTGGTCCATAATAGGAGGCCAGCAGGTCCTGGTTTGCTAGGTGTTTGTCCTCAGTGAGGTGGATATGTTAATTGATGTTTATTAATCCTAGGTGTAAAGATTAGCACATTCTTAAATGTCTTGCTGGATTGTCTGTATAGGATAAGCAGGGTTTATGGTTATGGTCTGAGAACAGCTGACTGGAAGTGAAATATTTGCACTGCAGTGAAACAAAACAGAAATTAAACAGTATTTCTTCCTCTTAGAGATTTCCTGTAGGGCCAGAAGGTGCCACTGAGCTGCTCTTAATTTCTGAGCCATTCAGAGCAAGCCATGTGTGCCATGGCCCCATGTAGCAGGACTCCAAGCTGAGGACCTCGCAGCCAGTCTCCATCACTACTTCCTCACTGAGCTACACCAAGCTCCATGTAAGAGGTAGCTGTCTCCTCTGCTCTGCCTTACTCTTCTTGGAGTGCTGTTGCCTAAACAGGTGTTTCCAATGGTCCTCTCATCTGTTTCCAAGTTCAAGTTTAACATGTATTTGGCCATGTATGCCTACTTGCTGTTATGCCATTGTCGATCTTCAGTTTCTAAAGGACACAGAAGGAGAAGCTGTGCTAAATATTGGCTGGTAGACACAGCTCCTTAGAGAGATTTGATCTCCTCTTAGCCCTAAATATCCTAAAAATTTAATCAAGTGCACCTCTCCTTTCTTTCTCTCCCTATTTGCTGAAGTGTCAATCTGTGCTAGTTTGTGTATTCGGGAACTTCGCAGTACCCCTTGGGAGTTCTCTCGGGGCCTTTCAGTTTGTTCCCATCTCCACCAAAAGGGGCTCCTGATCTCTCCAGAGCTGCTTCTGCCTTTCCCATAGCAGGCTCAAGCTGGCAATTCAGAGGCAGCACAGGGGTTTTTCTCTCAGTTGTTGCCAGCTGATGGGATTCTGCTAGCAGCAGGGGGCTACTCCTTGCAAAAATGTTACTTAGTACTTCATACCTTTCCGATTACATGGCTCCTTTCCTTCTATCTCTGCTAATCCAAACCACTGGTCCAGCAAATCCTTCCAAAAGATGTCTCCAGCAATGTCAAGGACCAAAGCTTTTGTGAATGAGCAGGACTCCTCTCAGCAGCATTGTATAAGCTGTCCTTCAAAAACAAATTAAACAAAAATCACCTTAAACTACATTTCTGGCCCTGGATTTGAGAATTTCTTTCACTACATACAGAGAAGCCTGTGCGTAGTTTGCTGAAAGTGTTTTTCTTGCTGAGAATCATTAGAATGCCTTTCTCTTTTGCTTCCTTTGTCTTGTTCTAGTATCCTCTGCTTCCTCTCTTAAAAAAGTCCTTTTGTGACAACTTAATGTAGAAGAGAATTCACAGGAGCGGCCTCAGGTCCTCTCTTTAAGGTGGGTACGGGTTTGCCTGTCTCTGAAGGCCAGTTCCTCCTCCCTGTGCACTTCCCCCTGCTGTACCCCCCTTCAACTCATCCAAGGCTCAGGCACCATGACCTGTTCACCAGGGAAAGGATGCAGAAGCTTCCCCAAGCAGATGGCTGTGCTCCAGGAAGGTATTCACTCGTGCATTATTTCTATGTGAAAATCTGGTATTTCCAGGTATGATGAATGAAGCAAAAGTCCTTTTGTGCCCCAAAAAAGGCTGGATCTGGCTGGTCCAAGGAATGTCACAGATGTCCCCCGCTTTGCTCATGCTGTTGAGCTGACAGCAGCGGAATGACAAGGCTATAGAACAGGCAAGGAGACAAACTGAGTGAGTTATTTTAAAATGCATACATACTCATAGTTGGCTATGTGTATTTCTTTGGAGGAGGTGGGTTGGTCTTTCAAATCAGCTAAGGAACCAGTGCAACTGCCTGGAATAATTACAGGGCATTTGTCACTGGTTCTGATCTAATCTTTTAAGTACATCCTAGATTTCTCTTCCTATGTCTGCAGTCATATGTCACTTGTAGTTTCTAGTCTAAATAACTATATTTATGGGATTAGCTGACACACAAGCTGCCCATCAGATGAGATTTGTTATCTGGGTTCTGAGCTGAGGAAAAAGCCTTTCTTTTGGGTCCGCCACGAACAGCCCATTTTCTATTTATTTGCAATTCTTTCTTGTTGTATAAATGAAATAGTGAATATTTACTAGATACTTCTCTTCTGGCCACTAAAATGTAAGAATTACAGAAACCTTCTCTGCAAACCCGTCTTTTAGGAAACCTGAAATCATATCTGAGTTATTAAAGTTTAATAGCTAGTGTGTGTACGGGGGNTCTGCAAACCCTTCTTCTAGGAAACCTGAAATCATATCTGAGTTATTAAAGTTTAATAGCTAGTGTGTATATGGGGGGGAAATAATTACTTCCCATAACATCGTTCTCTTTCAAGAATTTAGTTGTAACCCTCAATGCAAAATTATTCCACTGGCATTATAAACCATGGTGTAATGACTTATAATGTCACCTCTTACTACCACAGAGAAACCTTTATGTTACGACTTAGATTATACAGCAGAAATGAAGATGACTGTAATGAAAGTAGATAGCTGATGTGTCAAGGTGGCATTTGAGCTAAGGACTTCGTTGCAGTATGTGTTGGAACATGACTTAATTAGGCGTGCTGTTTGGGGTTTTTTTTTGTCTTGGTTAAAAAGGATCCAAATTTAATTGTCTTCAATGGCATTTTGCATATTTTCTGTCAGTAGAAATGGATGGTGTTGGTAAATCTCAGATTTGATTTTGTCTCCCAGCATTTTAAGATGGTGTGGCTTAAAATGCTGTCAGATATGTCACTGATAAGAAAATTGTTGTTGTTGTTGTTGAATTGATGTGGACCCCAGCAATGCTTCTTCAGATAGGAGAGCCTGAATGTTTTGGGTTGGAAAGGGCCTTAAAGCCCACCCAGTTCCAACCCCCTGCCATGGGCTGGTTGCCCCCAGCAGCTCAGGCTGCCCAGGGCCCCATCCAGCCTGGCCTTGAGCACCTCCAGGAATGGGGCACCCACAGCTTCTCTGGGCAGCAGTGCCAGCGCCTTACCACCCTCTGAGTAAAGAATTTCCTCCTAACATTTAACCTAGATCTCCCTTCTTTTAGTTTAAAGCCATTCCCCTTCTCTAACAGTCATTAATTTAAAGTATCCCTTCACTGTTTTCCCTCCACCCTCATTCTGCTTCCCACCAAACATCTACAGAAACTGGAGATAGTGCAGAGGAGGTGGAGCACTGTGCTACCCCCTCACATCCTCACAGGGCTCCTTAGCATCTGACATACTTTAGATCTGTGTCAAATAACAGATATTGCCCCATTGTGGTGTATGTTTTACAGCAGCTGAAAGACTGACCTATGTGCATTAAGGCCTTTACACAGTCATACAAAAATTCACATGGGGGGTATGGAGGTTTTTGAGTGCTGTGGGGCCTGATGTCTGAGCTTATCTGGACAGATTCATTAGAAGCTATCAGGTAGGCAGTCCAGGCCTTTTTCCCATGAGATCATGCCCCATCAGAAGTCATATTCCAGGAAGAAATGTTGGGAGTAAATAGTGTTTATGAGTGTTTATCAGCATCAAGGTCATCCCCTCCCAGAAACAAGCAACTTCTGTGACAGGAAAACAGAGCTGAAGTCAGAGCAAGCCTGGATGCTCAGCTGAATCCTCAGATGCCTTCCTCAGCTGATCCGGGGGAAGTCAGATCCTGGCATACCCTTGGTCCTTAATGGAAAACAGTCCTTGCTGGGGTGACTTGGCAGGAAAGTTACTAGGAGCATTAGAGCCAAACTTTTTTCCTGTTTTGCTGGTAATTACTGCGCTGTTAGGGCATTCATGCCGTTACTACAGTATTTATTTCAGTATTTATCCTCTAGAACAGTCCTGTCAGGCATGGGGAGGATGGCAGAGAAGAGGCTTTCACGATATGTTTTGCTCTTGAGAAAGCTGGTGTTTGTTCAAACAAAACACAATGCAGGAGCATGTCAGATGTAATCAGCTGTAGCAGAAGAATGTCAAATATGCAATCCTCATTTCATTTCTGTTCTTTCTGATGTTGAAATGCTTTACTTGACTTCTTTTTTTTTCATTTAGATTTGACTGTCCTTTTTTTTTTTCTTTTAATATTAAGAATAGGTTGTTCCACTGAAGAATTCATAAGGCTGGGAAATGATGATCGGTATTAAATTACACGTTATTAAAAAGAAATTACATGGTATTTTTGAATCAGACTATTTTGTTGGCTCTTCTCCCCTCCCCCCCAGTCTTTGATTTCTCCTTTAGTGCTGTATTCCTGGTATGAAGGGTTAATTTCTGACTTCGTTTGGATAACCGCACCCATATGGGAGCGGTATTATTCTGAGAGCATCAAAATGCATCAACTTCAAGCTCTTCCGAACTGAATTTGAATTGCCTTTTTTTTTTCTTTTTCTTTTTATAGCAGCAGTCGTATTATTAGAGCAAGGTTGTTTGCCTTGCCAGAAGATTTCCTCGCTCCCATCAGCAGAGGCAGCTTTTCTACACGCAGCAGTTTTGCCAATCGTATTTCAAGTGACCCTTGTAATTGGTGAGCATCAACTGGCAGTGCAGTTCCAGCATTAAACTTTAACTTCTCTCATTTAGGGTCTTAATCGTGCTTTGAAATGTTTGATGGCTTGGCTGACCTTTTTTCTGGGTTAGCCGAGGCTGAGATTTGTCTGCCAGAAGAGAAGCCTCAGAGGAAACCTCGAAGCATGGCACCTCATTGGTTTCAGTTTGATAGCGTGCTCGTGTGTCTCTTGTTTTAGAAATGTCCCCAAACTTTTTCTAAGTTTCAAATGGAGCAACAGGAAAAATATGACACTGAGAACACCAAGAACTTTATAGAGTAGACAGTGAACGTAAGCTGAAGTTCCACTGATCTTAAAAGCAGGAATTGGATGCTGTAATCCATTTTTGTACTTATAAATTATTTCTAAACCTTTCTGTCCCTGAAGGAAATCTCCCAGCAATACAGAGATTTCTCTTGCTAGCGGACAAGTCCTACACTCAGTCCTACACCAGAATATTTCGCTGTTTTGGACACCTACGCTTTTCTCTGAAATGAGTTTTTTGTTTGGTCCGATCCAATACCTCCTAAGCAGAGGGGACGAGATTCATACAATGGATACAGGTATTGCATGTGCAATCTCTTTCCTAACCCTAGCTCCACACCCTAATTGGTTTTCCCGCCAGCCTCGCTGCTCTGTGGTGACACTTGTCCTGCCACTGCCTGCAGAGCTCAGTGCCACGTGCCTTGTTGGGGACATAGCCCTCCTCACTGTGTGATGCAAGATGGTGGAGACCTCATCCAGCCCTGTTTGTGCAGGAGGAGAGGAGCAAATTGAACACAGGAGGTAAGCAGTGGGGCCAGACACCCATGTTGTGTCTAAGGAGTGGCTTGGCACAATGCCTTGATGGGCAACAGAGCAAGGGGGCTTGTTTGAGGGGGCTGCAGGAGACAAAATTCCCCTTGTTTCCCTTTGGATCTGTTCTTCAGATCTCCATTCTTGATGCTAGAAGGGTATTTGGTACTACAGGGCTCCCCAGCATAGCATCCTTGTGCGTTCAGATGTCCTCCCACTTTAGCTGATACCTTGCCAAATATTAGTCTCTTGGAGTTATATCTTACTTCATATTTATATATGTGCAGAAGAAACACTAAGCTGAATACAGCCAAGTACCATCCTCCAAAGGGAGGACTAAATCCAGCCACTCAACGATTGCACCTCCAAAAGAGATTTTATTGGATGAAACAGGAGTGGGAAGTGTGTGGTGGCCAGGGTGGGACTGCAGCCCTGCCTGGCCAACCTGGAGAGCAAATGTTGTGAACCACCCAGCTGTGAACTCCTGGAGATCTTCCATCCCTGCCCTTCACAAAGGGAGGAGGAAAAAAGACTGGCTTCACATTAAATGGAAATACAGCTTTGAAATTGATTGGCAGTGCTCTGAAGGGTGCTGGCTCTCAGCTCACTGATGATGCTCTACCTAGCATGATCCAGTGGGGACCACTGCAGAGAGGGCAGTGACCACATCTGGTTTCCAGGCTCAGAGCCTTAAGTCCACCATCAGCAGGTAAAACCCGACATTCCGCATTTTCAATAAGCCTTGCAAATGAGGAGCAAAATGCCGTGTTGCAGTGGGTGGCTTACAGTTATGCTGGCTGCATCAGAGCGCAGCTCTCCCTGTACCTCTCTCTAATTCCAGTCCAGGAGTCCAGCCTGTAGGACAACGCTGACTGTACAGTTAATTTTGAATAGCATCTTGCACCTTGTGTCGGTGAAAGTGTCGGAGGTATCAGTGAGTATTGTGTTGAAGAACTGCTTACATGAAGAGGGCTGTAAGATGGGAGCCCTGAGGGCACAGTTACCTACAGGGATGAAAACCCACTGTTTCTTTTGGGTGTAATTGATATGCTTGGCCAATGTAACGTGCTTCAGGTGGAGGAAGTGAGAGAGGGCAGAAGAGCAGCCTGCTCCCAGCCCTCCACAGCATAGCCAAAGCAGAGGGCAGGGGTCTGGAGAGCCCGTGGTCAGCATGGAGCAGATGCTGTATGGGGTGATAGATGGGCAATGCCACAGGGGCACTTTTCCCATTGGTGCTGGGGGTGAAGGAGCAAGGTAATCATCCTGTAGTTTTTATTTATCCCCATCTCTCCTGCATTTGGTCCGAGGAGCAGACGGATGCTGGGATGCAGTGGTTGCACCCTTGCAGCGTGCTGCCCCAGCGTAAAGCCTGTAAATGTGAAGTTTCGGCAGCAGACGAGCCGTGAGAGGGCAGTGTTGTATTGCGAGAGGAGCAGACTGCGGAGAGGGGAGGGGAGGGGGGAGAGAAGTACTCGCAAAATCCCCAAACTGGTCCCCCGAGTTCGGCATCCCCGACGCAACTCCGTGAGCACCTGGAGGCGGTTTGCTGCTGCGAGCCGCGGTGGCTGTGCGCCAGGGCGGTACCTGAATAGGATGGAAGGCGTAAGGAAAATCGCACGGGGGAGGATGCTCGGCAGCTGCCCGTCCCTGCGCTCCGGGTGCCGGCAGCAGGTGCCCGACCTGCAGCCACACCTCGGGGCTGTGCCCGCCCTCTGCCCTTCCCCTTGCTGCTGAAAGAAGGCTTCGATTTCCCTCGCTTTTCCAACAGTGGGATTGCAAATCATCTTCTCTCACGTTTTTTTATCTTTAATTGGAAGTGATAACTACCAAGAACTGCAAAATACGGCACCTGACCATGTGTGGAATTGGGCTGCCTTCACCTTTACCTTACATTGGAGGACAGATGAAGCCACAGCACTCTGTAGCACTCCCAGATAATTACCTTTCTTTCGTGAGAATTTACTTCTCAGTATAAATGGTATCTCAAGTCGGGAGCTCAGGTACTTCACCCTTCTTTCTCAAGGTTGAACAATGACAAGATGATGATTTTTTCTTGTACTGCTGTAGCAGAGCCACTGGGTCATTTTAGATTTCTACCCTGTATGATGAGAATATTGAGTGTGGGAGGAAAAGTAAAGTTTAGAGAGACCAGCTGTGCACCTCACAGGTGTTAAAGGATGTCTGCTGAGCAGGGCTGGAGAACAGGTCCTATGGAGCGGATGGTATAACCATCTCTCTGTGCTCCCAAAGGCTAAAGGAGGACCTTCATGTTCAAGCCAACCTCTTTACTGCAGCTAAACTGAGAATTATTTCTTTAATATGTGTGAATCTGAAGGACTAAAGTTCCCCAGAAAGTACTAGAAATGTCCAAAGATGTTATTTATTGTCTGAAGGACACACTGCCATGTCTCTGCAATGCTTACCCAACAAAGTAATGTGAATGTCCAGAGCAAAAGGACTTTTTCCCTCCTTGAGTTCCCTCAGGTCAAAGTTTGGAAAGGATAAGGATTATTCCTGGGATCATGTCTTGCTTTTGAGCTGAGGAAACCACTGCAGGGAGCGTGCTCTGGGAAGCTGGAGCCATTCCAGCTCTGGGATGCAGAGATGAAGGAAGGCTCGGTTGTCTGGATCCTTAATAAGTCTAGTAAATATTTCAGAATAAAGTGGTCTGCTTGTTGTCAAAAGAAAAGAAAAAGAAATAAAGAAATAAAGAAATCCACCCCAAAACACCATGAGGGGAATGTCTGTCTCCAGTGATGCTCAGCTGTCATTTTGGTGAGTGGGGTTCAGCCCTGGGCATCATGTCCAGGGCAGTCAGCAGAAACGGGTGGTGATGTTGGAAATGCCACTTGTTCCATGGCCTCTTGGCTCTAAGCACTGAGATCAACAGAAATGGATTTATAACGTTCACCTTTAAGCCTGAGCCTGATGGGTGAGTTTAATGTCTCTTGATTTTTATTGAAATCCATCTTTGTTGGGTATGGAAGGGTTTACAGTGACTAATGCCTTTCCATAACGTGTCTCTCTATCAACAGAGACAACTGTGTTTACAGGGCAAGATTTTTCACCTGCTTGTCAGCTTGTCAAGCAACAACAAAACACACAATCTCCTTTTGCGTCCCACAGCTAATCATTCATTTATTTAAACATGATGTGTTGTCAGTGGTGGTACTGAAGATGGGTTGACGTAGTTATGCTTTTGCATACCTACAGAGAGATGCTGAGAGCACAAACACCGAGGTGCCACCAGGCAGTGGGAAATGCTTCTTGGCAGCTTTTTGCCTTGTGTTTGACTACAGATACTTAAANCTTAAAAAAAAAAAAAAAAAAAAAAAAAAAAAAGTTATGAAATATTTAAAAACAGAATAAAAATTCTATCTGACTCTTAACAAGTGGGTATAATGTTGGTGCCAATGCTTTTCTGCATAGTGGGAGGTGTAATCTACTTAATGTCACGCAGCAGACAGCCTTTACATTTACATCTGTTTTATACACAGTGGCAGCAGAGGTTCCCGGAGATGCTCTGAGCCTCGTGTTGCATTTCTGAAGGAAGTTTATTAATAACAAAGGGGAGAAATTGATTGGTGGATCCACAGAAGGGGGAAAACCATCAGGTATGTTGCAAGAATTCGGACAGGCGGACAGATCTCTGCAGCTCGTGCAGGTAAAGCCTGCACATGGTAGGCTCAAGTGGTCCTGAAGCTCCCATCATTTTAGTTGTATTTCTCTGAACCACAAAAGTATTTCTGTCTGTTGGAAAAGAAGGAAATTTCTTTTCTTATAGAAGCTCTACAATGGTACTGTTATGGAAAAAAAAAAAAAGGGATGGAAAAGATATATTGGTAAGTCAAAGTATTTGCAGCCACAGTCGTTCTCAATAATCCAGCAAGTCACTACATCTGAACAGCCTCTCACTTCTCCCTGTGGTTCAGACTGAATTGTTTATTACAATTTTTGTGCATTATTAAAAAAAAAAAAAAGGAAATTGTAGCTCTTCATTTTAAAGACTGCTGCGATATAAATTCAGATTATTCAGATTTATCATGTGCATTGTATGAGGCAGTAACCACTGCTATTTTTCCTTAATACTGTGAGATATTCACTGGATTTTCCATCTTGTTCGTAGCCATAAATAACCAGGCTGTTTACAAGACATTGCTACAGGGAGCAGAAATATAAGAATGAAAATTTGATCGAGCCAACGGCTGGAACTGTAGTGAAAGACCTAAGTGGGGAGTAAACACTGGTTAAACCAAGTTCTTTAAAATGAAGGGCGGCTGCCCAAAAGCATACTGGAGCTCTGCATGGGTTCCTTGTGCCAATTTAAGGGAGGACTGCCCATATTCCCTATCATATAAATACGATTCGGGGCTGGTTTTTTTTCCACTCAGGCGCTTGCCAAGCAAATTGAACCTTACAAACGTAATTAGCCAGGGGCTGAACGTTTAATCTTAAATTCTGAGTCTTCATTAAGACTTAATTTAAACCTTAGGAGGGAAGCGTGCAGCGACTCCTTGCTCACAGAGATGGATGGGCTTGTGGCAGGCTTTCACCACCAGAGAGGAAACCAGCTCAAAGCCTCAGGCACACAGTGATTTTTTGGCAAATTGGAGTCATCAAGACTAAAGTGCCTGGGTAGGTGCTGGGGGATAAATGAGGAAACCTCAAAAAAACCAACCAAACAAAAAAACCCAAACATACAAAGAAGTGAACGAGTCATGTGATGGATAGTTCAGCACCATCTGGGCTTGAGTCGCTTCTTGCGTGATTCAAGTTGACTACATATGAAATGCAGGTGGTATGAGAAGGTTGTGAGATCTTGCTTTGCTGTCTGATTGTGCCTTGCAACAGAGCTGCCTTGGGTAATTCATGGTGTAGTTTAACACCTCTTCCTATTGCCTGGCACTGAGCACATCGTTTGGGCTGGAGGGTTTGGTGAGTGGAGACGCAAAGGGTTTTTGGTTTTATTCCAAATCAAGGTGATGTTTTAGTTTTTGTTTGGTTTCCTCCCTGGGTAATTTTCCAACATTGGCATTGCTAGTTTTACTTGAAGGAGGAAAAAGTAATATTTTCTGAATCTGGCTCATTTGTAGTCACTAGAGACTAAACAAGCTACTATTATTAAAGTTGAGATCAGTCTCTAAGCTAGAGATGGGAGAGAATGGAGGAAAGAAAAGATAAAATTCCATTGAATTTTCTTCAAACTATCTTTGAAATTGAAAATATCAATGAATTCCCCCATGATACTTTAGCATCCCAGACTGCATGGCAAAACCAAAGGGTCATGCCGTCTGTTGGGTCCGGCTCCTGCAGTGAGAACAGCCAGGCACCCTGGCAAGGCAGAACAAGTGCCAGCATTACCTGTTGTCCTACACTTCCCTCTCCTTAAGTCAGTGACATGAGCCATGAACAGGCTGCCCAGGGAGGTGGTGGAGTCACTGGGGAGTTGTTCAAGAAAAGTGGAGATGTGGCAGTGAGGGATGTGGTCAGTGCGCACGGTAGGGATGGGCTGGGGTTGGACTGGATGATCTCAGAGGTCTTTTCCAACCTTAATAATTCCATGATTCTCTCTATGGAATGTGCTAGGATCTCTACACACAAGGTAAGGCCTGTAATGCAGCAGAGTGAATTCTGATAGCGGTTTGTGCAAGGTCTGTTCTCCTGTTGGGTGCTGTCATGTTGGTGGGACCTCTGTCGATACCGTGAAGTAGCACATGGGGTTTTTTCCTTGCTAAATAAGCAGACAAGCAGCAGTGGAAGTAAAATAATAATAATAGTAAAAATAAGATTGTGCATAGTGTTTGCTAAAAGGTTTTTGTTGTTGTTTTTTTTTTCCTAGTGTACTCTCTTCAAAAAATAAAGAAAAAGCAGTGCAAGAAGAGAGCATTCACCTCTCAAGTGGCTGGATTCCAGGGGAAAAAAAGGGAAAATTCGGGAGCAGCTTTGCCTGGCTGCCTGCAGACAAGAAGCCCCACTGGCCTCCTGCCTGATCCTGGGCTGCCAGCGGAAGCTTTGCCATGGACTTGGCAGCGCTGCGCCCAAATGCTGCCCGGCTTTGTGCTGCGCTTCCCGGTGGGGCCGGGAACACGGGCTGGAGGAGCTCTGCATGGGAAAGCAGCCGCGTGTGAGCCGCCTGCTAAGCACCTCGAGGCTGCCTCTGGTCCTCGCTGGAGGTTCCTTTAGCATAAATCAGCCTGGCCTTGCTGCCTCTGGGTTTGCCACCTTTATGAGGATGAGCGATGTCATTGTCAATGCTGAATTTCATGACTTTTTCAACGCTGTGAAAAATGAAGACTTAGTAGAACAGCCCAAAAGGATGGAGGTGGTCAAGTCAGCATTTCATTCCTGCATATAAACTCAGCTTTGCTCTAAGCAAATTCCTTAGTCGCCCTGAAGCAACCCAGCATCTCATCCTGGACATATTGATGACCAAACTTGAAATAATGGTGATTTTGGCAGCTGCTTTTTGACACTGAGGATTCATCTGGCAGTACGTTGAGCCAATACATCCGCTGAGGTCCAGAGGAGCACCCTTTGTCCTCTAGCACAATGGGAAACTCTTCTCTATGACATTGCTATAGAAAGAATGAGCTGTTGGGCGAGTGGTGCTATCCAGCACGTTGTGCCAGACTGGCGATGTGCACCAGTAATGCCATGTTGTTAATTTTCTCCATGGTGCTGTAAGTAGGGCTTGCCTCATCTGTAGAAATGAGGCAGGTGAGCTGGAATGTCTATTATTTATAGACACGTTCTGTGCTGTATAAATGAATTTTTCATAGGAAAACTTGTACAAAATAAAAGGCATCGGAACTGCCTCATAAATAATAGTGACTGGGAACTTCAAATATGATTTGGGGAATGGGTGAATATCCCCTTCCCTTAAAGTTATCCAGATGGAACTCTGAATGCACTGAAAACAATGGTGCTTTGACGCTGGGGAGAAATCTCAGCTCTGTTATGGACAGGAGCAGGATTGCAAAGCGCTGAACTGCAGCTTGTGTTGACTTCAGTTGTTTTGCAAAACTGAGGTGCCCGTGATCAAATACAATGCTATTACTATGTTGACATGTTTGCGATGCATCTCTTCTGTGTCAAGCAGGTGACCTCTGTATTGTCTTTGCTGCACTCTATTCAATGCCAGTTGGGAAGAGGCTCGGGGAAGACATGAAATATGGCAGGAAATCATTGAGCAGCAAGGAGCCTGCAGGCACGAGAGGAGCACAGAGACCCACCATCAAGATAACGAACAAGGAAGAGTTGAGGAGGGAGAGAAGGATAGGTGAGAGGTCTGGCTAAGCAGATGTGTGTGTGGATGCTGTATTTGACTCTGGTGCAAGGAAACACCAACACACCTGTCTTTCTGTACATGGACAAGGAAGAATATTGCTGCATCTTATCTGGGGGATGAGGAACCGGGAGCCCTAGGAGAGAGCTGTGGGATATGGGTGAGGCCCTTGGAAGGGCAGGGTGCCAAAGGGGTCAGTATTTGCAGGAGCCCTGAAGGAATAATATAGTGCCTAATTTGGAGAGGACCTCATAGCTCCACTCTGGGTCTCCTTAAAGTGAGAGCACTTGAATCTTTTTGTTATGAGTGAGACACAAACAGCACTAAAAATCAAGCGTGGCCTAAAAGGCTTTCTTGAGCTGAGCCTTTAGTTCCAGAAAATATGGTTATTAAGTCCTTGCATTGTATTTTCTACCTATTATTTTTGAAATTTCATGCATATAGCCTATTTTTTTCCACAGTCTAAGTGGCTGGACTCATCAAGTTCCCAGCACACACCTCATGTTCTAGGGGAATTTTTCTTTCCCCCCTCCAGACAATAACGGAGAAAACAGACAGACTCCCCTGTGTTGCACCACCCCACAATGGCCCCGCTGTTGGTGCCAGATGGGCTGGCTGCTGCGGGTGGCTGAGCTCACGCTTCACAGCCTGTGCTGCTTGTCCCTGGGTGACGATATCAGCCCCAAGTCCTGCAAGAACAGCTCATCTCCACACTGCTCCTGTTGTAGGACCATGACCTTGGCTCTGGGGTCAGCAGCTGAGTGCAGAATCCTCAGTACAGGAGAGGCGTGGACCTTTGGAGCACATCCAGAAGAGGGCCACAAAAGTGCTCCAAGAGGTGGAACACCTCTCCTACAAGTACAGGATGAGAGCTGGGGCGTGGAGAAGGCTCTGGGGAAACCTGAGAGCATCTGAATGGGGGGCTAGAGGAAAGAAGGGGACAGACTCTTTAGTAGGTTCTGCTGTGACAGGACAAGGGAAAATGGTTTCAAACTCAAGGAGGGGAGATTTAGATTGGATATAAGGAAGTTGCTTAGAATAAGAGTGGCGAGGCACTGGCACAGGTTGCCCAAAGAGGTGGTGGATGCCCTGTCCCTGGAGACATTCAAGGTCAGGAGGGACATGGCTCTGAGCACCTGATGGAGCTGTAGGTGTCTCTGTCCATTGCAGGGGAGTTGGACCAGATGACCTATGAGGGTCGCTTCCAACTCAAACCATTCTATGATTCCATAGAGCCATGCAGGGTGTTTCAGCTGCTCGCCATGCATGATGCTCCTACACGTGCTGCCCTCTGAGCAGCCCTTCTGCTGCAGGAGGCTGACACCGAGTGCTTCTGTCCCCACAGCTGGCCCACGCCTGCCGTGCTGGATGACACAGCCGTGAAAGGCACGAATTCTCTCCCATGCTCTCAGCCAAACAATTTGCTACTGTGCTTTACAGGTCCTCCCGCAGCCCTGCGCTGAGCAGGAGCCCTCCTCCTCCTGGGGGGGAGCCCTCCTCCTCCTCTGGGGGCTTCCAGCATGGCCATCTCTGCCTGCTTGGCATTGCATGGAGTGCTGAGCAATGCCCTGACCTAACAGCTGTTATGTGTGATTCAAATGTACTCTGAAAACACCTCGGGAGGTGCTTCATATACACACACAGCCCAGTGCAGCGTTTTCCCTCTGCTGCCGTGGTCCCACAGAGCTGGGTGCCTGCAGAGCCAGGGTTTGGAAAGCAGGGTGTGTGTGCAAGGCAGTGCTCTCCTTCCCCAAAGGCAACATCTTGTGTGAGTGCTCACCAGCAATGGGCACGGAATAGGAGCAAGGGGAAGCCACGCTTTGTCCCGCAGTAGCCCCAACCGCTGCCTGACACAGAGGCAATTAGCTGGGCGCTAATTGGGTTAGGGCTCGGGGGTGCTCTGTGGGTGTGCAAGGGAGCGAGGTGCCCGTCTGCCCCCAGCGTGGGCAGCAGTGAGCTCTGCCCTCTCGCCGTGCATGTGCTGATGTTTCCCCATCACTCGCGATATTCCTCGTCCCGTTCTTTGCCTCCCGCCCCGCTGCTCCTCTGGGGTAGAGAGAACCTGGCTGCCCTCGGTGAAATACGGAGTTGGACCTTAGGCATATGTATTTAAATGCGTTGCTTAATTATTGCTTCGTTTTTATTAATTCATCTTGGAAATCATTTATGGCCTCTTCCTAATTCATCCTCTCAGGGAAAATACGACTTTAGGAAAAATAGAATTCCACTGTCCCATACAGGGCAGGTGTTTGGGGACGGCGGGGGGGGGCGGGGCGGGGAGACGTTCCAGACAGGAGCGTGCGAGTTTGGGGATGGCAAAGCCCCCTAAAAGCGCAGCAGCGGTGCTTAACGCGCACCCCCAGAACCGGCACGGAGGCAGCGCGCTGCCCACCGGATGCCACTGTTGCTCAATGTTACACCGCACCGCGAGCGCTGCGGGGCCGGGAGGGCAGCGGGGCCGGGCGGATTCCCGCAGCACTCCGCTCCCAGCGAACGCGCTGCGCGGGCCCTCCCGCCGCGCCGGGCTCTGAACGCGCCGCAGCCCCGCGGCGCTCCGCCGCTTTCCGCTTCGACTTCGGGGCCTCGCGCCGCGCGAGGCGATGTCAGTCCCTCTGGGCCGCCCCCGCCCATCACCGCGGCCTTCTGCTGCGTTCGGGAGGTGCCCCCCAGCAGTCGGGAGTATCCGCGCGGGGAAAGTTTGCTCTCAGCACGCGGCAACGCCCGCCCCGCGACCAGCTGCTTTTTGCAAGCACGGCGGACGCACGCGCAGCCCCACGCGCGCACCTGCCCGCGTTTTTTGCAAAGCGCGGCGCGCGGCCCTCTCTGCTGCGCTTTTTCCCTCCCCCTCTCCGCAGGTGCGGGACGGGCCCGGGGGGGGGCGGACCCGCCTCGCGCCGCTCCTCCTCCCGCCGCTCCCCCGGCGGTGCCGCCGCTGCTGCCGGCGCTCGGCGCTCCGCTCCGCCGGG
>JACDJE010000146.1:404337-511848 GCA_016647715.1 Pavo muticus | reverse complement strand
GCGGCGGCGGCGCGATGCCGGTGGTGGCCGGGGGGCTGCTGTGGTGGAGCTGCTGCGTGCTGGCGGCGGCGGCCGGCGCCCCGAGGGCTGCCGCGGCGCAGGCAGGTGGGTGTGCGGCCGGGCGGGCCGGGAAGTTGCAGCGGGAGCCCTGGCGGCGCGAGGGGAGCGCGGCTCGGAGCCGCGGGGGAGCCGCGAGGAAGTTGCGGGGCGCCGCGATGTGGGGATTTGGAGGCGTTCGGGAGAGCAACGGCGCGCCGTGCCTGCGGCTGGGCGCCTCTCGGAGCTTTATATAACAGCGTTGGGGCCGGGAGCAACGGAGCGGCTCAGCCCGTCCCGCGCTGCGCGCCGCACTTCGCCGCCCGTCAGCGCTTCCCATCCCCGGCAGCGGCGGGCGAAGAGCCGTTCCGCTCTGCACTCCCCCCGGGTCCCCTTCCCCGCAGAGCCGAGCGGGGCAGCCCCGGCGGGAGGAGTGCTGCGTGCCCCGGCCGCCTCCTTCCCTATCGCTCT
The DNA here is from genome assembly GCA_016647715.1 of Pavo muticus. NCBI lineage: Eukaryota > Metazoa > Chordata > Aves > Galliformes > Phasianidae > Pavo > Pavo muticus. The sequence continues at coordinate 511,341 of JACDJE010000146.1, read as the reverse complement.
CCGCGTTCTCCCCCTTCTCCCGGCTTTCTCCTTTCCCAGCGCTTCCCATCCCGCAGCCGATCCGTTCTCCCAAGCGCGAAGCGCTGAGCTGGGGCCGGCCCCGTTTGTAAATCTGGGGCTCGGTGTGACCCTTGAGTGTAGCGGAGCTGCCGCGGGCGATGGCAGCGCGGGGGGATGGCCTCTTGTTGGTTGGCGCTCGCCCAGAGGGCACTGCAGGTGCGCGTTCAGAGTGCGAACATTTTGGGGTTCCCCTCCCCGAATTTGGGTGCCGGCAGTTTGGGCTCTCGGTGCCCTGCGGACGGGGCCGTGACCGCCTCCCTCGCTCCCCGCGCTCCCGTGGGGGCGGCGATGCCGTCGCCCAAACTTTTGCTCTCCTCATCCCGCGCCCGTTCCCGGCAGCACGGACGCATCGAGGCTCTGCGATGTTTTCGTGCAGCGATGTTCGCGGCGCGCGGCTCCGCCGCGTCACGTGCAGCTGCTACCTGGGAGCCGGCAGCCTTTGTTCTGCTCGGAGATCTCCGGGCGACCTGACCCGCTGCTGTCCCCGTACCCGGGCGGGGTGTTCGGTCATCGTCGCCGGACTGCCTGAGCGCTGCTCCGGGTACGCGGCCGCTCTTCACACATGCCGTTTTGTTTCTCCCCTCTCCCCGTAGCGAGGATCCGGCTCCGGACGGGGTGTGCGGGGTTGACTTTGTGCCCCCGCTCGTGTTCGGTCGGTGCCGTTCCTCCTCGCCGCGCCCCGCTGGCACTTCTCCCGTCCGTCCGCCGCGATGTCTGCCCGCTGCCTAAAATTAGGCTGAGCTCCGGGAGCCTCCGCGAAGGCACGAGAAGCACGGAGCTGCCGCCGCGTTGCTCTGTCCCTGCGAGGGGACGTGCCCGGCGCTGGGCTCCCGCTGTCCCCGGGTGTCCCGGGAGAGCGGCCCTGGCCCCGGCGCTCCCGTCCTGGTCGCAGCGCCTGAGGTGCCCGGTGACTGCTGTGACTCGTTTTCTTTTTATAAAGAGATGAGTGTATGCGTGTATGGATGCTGGCACTGAGAGCTGTACTGCTGGTTAACGTGAAAACAGTATTAAGGATGTGAAATACGTGCCCGTGGGTAAGCAGCCGGCCCAGGGAGAAGCCCTTGTGCTGTCCGCCCTCGGGATCAAAGCTCTCCTCTGGCTTTTGGGCGATATTAGAATTGCTCTTTTTTTGAGTTGAGCCGATTGAAGCAAACCACAGCGAGTCCAGTCGCACGTAGCAAGCGGACCCATCGGTGGTACGTCGGCGTGGCGGAGCAGGGAGCAAAGCAGGTGGTGGCCCTGCTTCGGGGCGCCGTGGCCGTGCCGTGGTGGCAGCTGTAGGTGGCAGCAGCCCCCAGGAGCTCCCCGCGGCGGCAGCGGGGCCGGAGCCCGCCGAACTGCCGGAGGGATGCGCCGTGCCGCGCGGTAACTCGGCGCGTTGGAGGGGTGAGCGGCCGCAGCTCCCCGGAGGTGGGCAGTGCCGCTGGGCACCGGGCACATGTCGAGCTCCTGAAGCCTTGGAGCAGCTGCTGCTATATTTAAACCTGGGTTTTAATCGGCCTGCCGGGAAGACTTGTCCCGCTGCAGGAACAGGGCGCAGAGCTGGGGCAGCTGTGTGTTCGTGGGTGCATCGGTGGTACGGCAGCACTGGCACGCGTAGGAGCGGCCAAATCTGTAACACAAACCGCAGGAGCACGTACGATATGAGCTGTGAGAATAGCACCAATATCAAGGTGACGAGGAGCAGAAATTCAGGCTGTGAGAACGTCGAGGTTTATTCCTGCTTTCCGAAGATACCTGCTCTTTGTTTCTGCCCCTGAAGCCTATCAAATCTGGCTCCTGCCGTAGAAGTAGATGGGCAAATAAAGTATATCAGCTTGAAAGTAAGCCCTGGAGTTTTAGTGGATGCAGTTGTTATCTGAGCTATAAAAGATGTTCAGTCATCACATGCTTTCTGTAAGGTCAGCGTCAGAGTTTTCTAAAATACACTGATTTTGTGCTTGTTTCCTCTGCCTCCCAATGCCTGTATAGCTGGGCAAACAGTACCTACGTGTGCTTACAGCTTGATCTTTCTTAAACCTTCCCTAATAAACCAGCAGTGCATCCTGTGCTCTCTTCGCAGGATGGATGCCTGCCTGCTCCTCCAGCTGAGCCTTGGGCAGTTGCCTCCCAGAAACACCAGAGGTTAAAGGAAAAAGCCCCCAAATAACCCCTTGTGAACAAAGCTGGGTTACGACTAAGTCAGCAGAGCCCCAAGCTCTATGAGTGCAGGCGGTCCCACAGGCAGAGCTGGGACCTTTGGGATGGGCAGGAAGGAAAGCCATCATTTTTAGTGCAATACACCTCCTAACATTCCATTTCTATTCATTTAAATGATGTTGAAATAGCAAGCATTTTAAGTGTAAAAGTTTGTGGCATAATTGGCGTGACTTTTAGTACTGCTACAAGGCCGGCGTAGTATCCAGGCACAGGAGTCTGTTCTGAGTTACTTTGTGCTGATCCATTCCCAGTATCCACCGTGAACTGGTGACCTTATTGGCTGTGCCATCCCAGCTCCCCCTCCCCACCTCTGCTCTGCTCTGCAAAGCTGCACTGTGGATATTTTTGCTCATTATCTTTGGCAGCAAGAATGTATCTATCTAAATTTAAATTGCTGTTTGCTGAGGATATGTGATAGTATTTAGAATTCAGCATTATTTTATTATCTCTTTGAAAGGGTAAAAAAAAAAAAGGACTCATTTATTTCGAGAGATATTTCTGTAGCATGAAAATATCAGCAAAGTAGTTGGCGTTTTCCAGTTGTTGTTGACTTCAAATTTAGCAACCATTGTCCCTGTTGGTATATTTGATGCTCTAAAAATGTACTTGCCATTGAGTGGGAAGCTGAAGTGATTGGTAGGCAGATAGTATTCTTTGGTGGCTATTAATAATGCTCAGAGGACATATGGAAAAAGCCACGGAATTGGCTAGAAAGGAGGCCAAAATAACGTATATGGCGGCTTTGTTTGAAAGTTGCCCGTGTTCCAAGTTGAAACAGCAGCGGCGATGCTTTACGTTTTCTCCCCCTTGGTCCCACATCTCAGCAAGGAACCCAAGCCAGGTCTGCGCTGCACACTTCTGGCTGCCCAGGGCTCTTAGTGTGCAGCCTGAGCCTTCAGTGACACAGCTCCCTAAATAGCCCTCTGTGAGCATCTGCATTCCTGTTGTAAGAAAAGATTGGGGACAGGAGGAGAATGTGCTTTTTTGTGCCTGTTCTTTTTTCTTTCTTTTCTTTTTTTCCTTCTTGTTTCGGAAGATGTACAAATAGGTTCACTCAGCGATGTTGGCAGCAAATTGCTCGGTGTTAATTTTCTCCCGAGATCTCAGGGTTGTGTGAATCTCAGCCTTCGCATAAAGAGGGAAAAGCATCTCTGCTTGCTCTGTGTGCAGAGGGAAGTCAGAGCCCCTTCGTTCAAGAAACAAGAATCCAAGAATTATGGGTTTGAAACCCACTCTCAGCTCCTCTGCAAGATTTAGTGCTGGGGCTGAGCGTCTCGTGGCTTTCCAGTGTCTGGCAAAGGTTGCTGGTGGCTTTGGAGATGGAAATGTGGCTTTATGAAGGGTCTAATAACTGTGGTCTGCCTGCTGCCGTGACATGTGGTTAAGGCATTAAAATATATGGGTTGTGCCTTGTGCTGCAGCAGAGCAGTTACCAGGTGGGTGTCCTTTGATGCTGCCAAACTTTTGCTGTCAACTTGAGTAGCCTCCTTCGTGCTGAAGGCAGGCAGAAGCAAGGGGAAAAAAGCATTACAAGTAGTTAAGCACAGGCTGAGGAGCATTAGGGCTGCTTTGCTTCCAGGCTGCCAGCAGCACATATGTGGTTGGAGGGCTGTGACACCGGGCACTGCTTTTCCTTTCCCTGACAGCACCCCGAGGAAGCTGCTAATTACCACCCGGTCTTTGTGTTTAACGCTCTGCTTCCTTTCTTTCCTACCAACTTTGGGCTTCCAGCGTTATGATTACTTATGGATTTGTAAGTCAGAAATAGCCTCGTAATTGCTATATTGCTTTGCCTGCAGAGTAGCAGTGAGCGCCTTAAAGTTAATGCATCATCCACACAGAAAATTGATGTTTGGCCAAGACGTGGGGCTCTGACAGCTGATCCTAAAGAGCGTTAGGCTGGCATGTAAAATAGAGACCTGTGGTGACATTCACGAGAAAAATGAGGGCCTTTGGGAATATTCCATAAAAGAAAAGTATTCCTTGCATTGGCTGAAGATACTTGGGGGTAACAAAGTTTGTGTGGATGCCTTTCCTTGGAGGTCAGTGATGTGAAGGCCTGGGGTGGATAATATGCAATAAAAAGTATGACAGCTGATCATTCAAAGCCTGACTTTTGCCTGATCATTGGGGTCTGTCTGCTGAGACAACAGTTGTGAGCTGCTGATGCCCTTGCTAATGGAAGGTTTCCTTTAATGTGGGATGTTCCTTGCATTTCTTTCCTCAAATAAGCGGCAAAAATACCCAGCAACGATTCTTCCACTGAAAAACAGCCCACAGTAAGAAACTTCCCAGTGTTTGGATGATGATACCTGGCCCATGTGTACGGGTATGCGTGCCTCCATTGGTTGTATATTGTGCTGGTGGTCACAGGTAGAGATCTGGAAGCTTCTGCAGATACTTGTGGCTCCGTTCTTGTTGGAATGCTCTGCTTTATGCCAGTGCTCTTTGGGCAAATATGCACTTGAGCATATTTTGTCAATGTTCGGTTTTGAGTCGGTAGGTATGGATGATTTTGCTACGCAAGCAGTCAATATCTATTTATTAAACAGCATTTGTGTTGAACAGAAAATGTACGATCCAATTTCAGAATTAGGCCCACCCAATTACGCAATCAGGTAATTGCGCGTGTAATTGCTCGCACAAACGGTCACTTAGATGCATAACTGTCCATTTGCATGCAAAATTAAGCAGTCTTGTAAATGGGGCTTTGAATATTCGTTGTGGAAGAGGCAAATTCCTGGATATGATTCCGTGTGTTGCTCCTCCTTTGGTGGCCCGTGGACCAAAGGCAGTGGTAGGAAACAAAGCAAGGGCAAGCAGAAGTGTGCTGGGGAGCCTTGGAGGCCGGAATGGTGAAGAGAGCCCAGCCCACAAAGCAGCCTTTGCCTCACTGCAGCTGTAAGTAAGATCTGTGACAAGATCCGCTTCAGGGCATGGTTTCCTCCAAGCATCCCATGGTGCTTCCCAAATGCATGTGCTTCCTGCACCCATTGCCTCCCTGAAAATCAGAGTTGCAGTCCTGTCCCACCCCCAAGTCCTATTTGCAAGAGATGTGAATGCAGACAGGCTCTGGTGACTTCCTGTGGCCAAGGAATGTGGAGCTCAATGTCTTGTCACCCTCCTTCTCTCCGTGTCCCATACCCATGCAGGAGTAAGCTCACAGTGCTTCCCTCTGATTTTGGAACGAATTTCCCTTTTTGACAACACCTCCTGCTAATATTGCAGCGTTGTTCCCCAGTGCTCACTCCTTTCCTTTATTACTACTCCTAAGCCCCCTAATGACAGAGTAACAACTTGCCTTCTTCAGCAAGAAGCCTCTGAAAGCCAGCTGATGCATCGGGGTTGTCAGAGTACCATGTAAACAACTAAAACCTGTTCACAGGCTTACGTGTTCCCTTCCAAGGAGCCAGCAAGTGAGATAGTGCTGAAGAACTCTACTCTGCCTTTTTTTTCTGTGTTTTTTTTTTTTTTTTTTTTTTTTTGTTGGTTTTGGGGTTAAAAAATAAAAGCTGCATTATGTCAGCGACCTGAAATAAATAGCACTGCAATGAGAAGTGACAGCCTCATTCACCTTGCATCCATGCAGAAATAACGGAGCTCTCTCCCCATGCCTGGCAAAAAGGAGAGCGGAGCAAAGAAAGCTGAGCTCCGACCTTGGTGTGCCATCGTGCTCGGCTCACAGGGAGCAGCCTGTGTGCTGTTCTTGTGGCCGTGTGCTGCTCTGTGACCATGAGCCACGTGTCTATACCCACTACCCTGCTCCTCCTTGGCACAGGCTTGGGAATGCAGCCGTATTAAAATGGGAAAGAGAGAGTTTTTGCAATAAGCGTGGTTTTCCTTCCTACTTGCTCATTGGAGTATTGCATTCACTTTTTGTTTTGAAGTTCCCCAGTGACACAGAGGGAAGAAGCCACACTTTGCGAGGGTCCTTCTGCACGGGCTGAAGGTTTCTTTATTATGAATTCCATTGTTAGTCACTCTGTAAGCAGTGAAAGTAAAGAAGCCATTTAGCATTCCTGGGGATGCCACGTGCACTCCTGAAAGTGCTTTATGACACTTGGGTGTTAGTTAATGTGTGCTTAAAAAATAAGCTGTTATCACTGAGTTGCGTCTCGTTTCTTGTCGCACTGTGTTTCTCTTTCAGCACAGAGCATTGTGCTGCTCTAGTTTGCATGGTCCTTTGGGCATCGTGATGATGTGCAGGGGTGAGGGGTGAGCACGGGGCAGTGCTGCCTTGTCCTTCTGCGTGGTATGGGCTGGGTGATGAGGAGCTCATCGTGCTGCTTCGCAGCCCTGGATCCATAGAGCTTGGCCAAGGAGTGCGGAGATCGCAGCATAGAGCAGGTGCACCGCATCTGCAGTCATCCCAACTCTACTTCCTAAGCTAGAAATGAATGGACGAGATTCTTTTTGTCTGCCCAGACTTTTAAAATTGTTGTTCTAGACAATGTTTTTGGCAGGTCAAATTGTGTTTTGTTATCCAGGCGCTCTTCCCAGCGTTTCATTGTTTGAGCACGTGTTAATTATCGCTCAACAACCGGGCTGCAATGGAACCGTGGGAGCCTTATCTGAAGGCAGAGCCATTGGCAAACGAATTCATTACGATCAGAGCCACTCTAATGGATGTTAAATTAATTCATAATAACTTGACGCTTAAAATCCAATGTTGAGCAGCATGTTGTTAATAATTACAGATGCACTTCTGCCGTGTCTGCCTTTAATATTATTTCTTCCGACTGCGTGTTCGGGAGAAAGCCTGAGATGGGACAGCTCTCCACTACTTATCGTTTTACGCTGATAATTCCAGACTTTTATTGGAGCAAATAGCTTAATTACTGATGTGTCCCTTTCGCAATGAGCACATAAACAAGTGTGAAAGCTAGCACGATGAGGTGAATATATGTAATTTATAGCAGAGATTCTCTAACTGCGGGGTTATTACAGAAAAGTGACAGTAATTAATGGGGATGGTCTCTTTCTTGCCATCATTCAAGGGAGAAAGTGGAGGGGAGAAGTGTCAAACATTGCCACGCTTACGGTTAATACAGTATCCTTGGTTTGCTATTAGAGTTATTTGGGAATTGTAAGTGATTTCATTCACTACTTATTTGATACTTAGTGCTTAAAAAAAAAGAAGTGCCTTTGCAGCATGCCTTAGGGCTGGGAGGTGTTGATTAATGTTTGTGTTCCCATGCAAAGCTCTGCAGCGTCTCCTTGCCCAAGTCCCACTGCTCTCAGGGTGAGGCTGCTTTGCTTTACCATAGTGAGTGGGGATGAATCCTTTTTTGGGCTTCAGCAGCAAAACCTGTGCCAGGACCGTGGCCACAAGGCACCCTGAGCTGCAGACACTGTTCTTCCTGGGTTGTTTACTTTTTTTTTCCCTATTTCCTTTAAAAACACCGATGTGGAAGCGGGTGGGGAGGTTTCTTTGGGCTGTGCCTCCAAAGGTCATATAACACTTTATGTTCTCCTCGACATGACACAGTGTGACAGAACTAAGTATTTATCTTGTGTACTTGTCAGCTTCGTTCTGCCGGCTCCGGAATGATGAAATGCTGCAGAATATGCTGCTGCTTGTTTCCTTTAGGGACTTGCACTGATTTGTTTGGAGTGTCGTCTGCACCCAGTAAACGCTTCATTTATTACAGCTGACACCTGGAAATGTCTGAGGGAGATGCATCAAGGCATCGTGCAAATATTATTTTCTTTATTTGCCGTTGTTGTCCTGCTATAGACGTGGTCTGCAATGGTCCGTGGTGCTTCTGGAGGTGTGCTGTGCCGGACCTCTGCGAGCCGTGCTGTTTCCATCAGCAAAATGCACTGTGACTCGTGCCGGGCCAGCTCCGCTGCTAATTACTGCGGTGAGTCACAAACGAGCTCTTGCCTCGGGAGCTGCGACGGTGCTCGCCTGGAACTTCTGCCCATCACTTGTTCTGATGCTTAAGCAAAAGTAAAAATAGACCTCTTGCGAAGGGGGGAGCGAGAGTTTGAGATGGCAATGCAGCCCCACTGATAGAAGTGTTGGATGCAAAGGCTTTTGGATTCCAGTTCCAAGTCCCATTTAGATGTATTGGCTGATCGTTGTTTTTTTTGCATGATGCAGTTCTCTGCCGTCCCTGAAGGACAGCGGGACCTGAGTATAGCAAAATACATGATCGTGTTTGGAGCTTTTGCTCGCACTTTGCTCACCGTTCTGAATGGTGAACTAAGAAGTGACCCTGTGTGCCAGGTTGCCCCCGTTGTGTACGGGGCCGTGCAGCCCTGCACTTAGGCCAACTCCTCACCAATAATTGGTGTCTGTCATTGGAATGTTGATATTTCACGGTGGTTAATTGACAGACAGATGGCGGTCCATACCACAGCATATGAGCAAAGCTTTTCCCTGGGCCAAATGATTACTTACCTGGATTTCAATTAGCAAAGCCTGCCAATTACCTGGAGAGGTTTTTCTTTTAATTATGCTGCAATTACAGCAGCAAGGTGGCCAGGCTGTGGGGAGAAGGGAGCTCTGCTGCATGGGCAGATCCTTGGCAGGGAAACCCCTAAAAAGAGACGAAAAGGGGAAAGCCATGCAATAGGAAAGACCCATGAGCCACGCACTTGCTCTTGGCTCAGCAGAGCCCAGCAGTACACATGCAGGCAGCTGCTTGCTCAGGGCTGAGGAACAGCCTCGGCTGGTTTATGAAGGCTTTGGTTGTCATCTTAATTTCCATCCCAGCTAATAGCAGCCTGGGCAATGAAGAGATACTTCCTTTGTAATTATGGTGTTCTCCTTTTTCCTTTGAGCCACGTGTTTAAATCATTGGGCGTCCTATTCATCTGAATTGTCTCCTGGAGTTTATCTTCCCCTGCAGATCAGTCTCTTATTGTACTTTATTGTGATGAGGCCGTTCATCTTCCTCAGCTCTGCACTGCCTGACCGGTTCCCTGTCGTCCTCGAGGAGCATGGAAGGAGATGGAAGAGGCTTTGGGCTTGAATGAGCCGGTGATGAAGTTGGGTCTCCTCTGGGATAGAGATATTAATGCAGCATCGTGAAAGATGAGACCTGCCCTCGCTTAGGGTGGCTCCAATAATGAAAAAATGTAATTAATCATAATTGGTTCTGCTAAGGGGATGTAATCTGGGAAAGACACCTGCCCAGATGGTGGTGGGAGTACATGGTAGGAGCAGTGAAGGGGTCAGAGGAGCTGCAGCAGCCCAGGCTGCCCCTGTAGGAGGAGTGTTTGGTAATGCCTTGGAGCCTCCAAAGAGTGGGGGTTTTGTTGTGTTGTGATGCTGCTTGCTCTGTAGTGTGCCTGGTGAGGGCAGTTGAAGTTTTAATAGGTTTGAGCACAACAGCTGGGCTGTAGCATGGCATGCAGGGGTAAAGCAAAGAAAGAAGGGCTCTGTGTGTTCCTTGGGAAGGAGACTGTACCTCTGCAGCCTGTATAACTTTCTGCAGGAAGGTGTTTTATTTTCTTTTTCTTCAGCCTTTCTAAGCCACTTAAAGACTATGTGAAGCCCTGGCAGATTGCAGATGTCTCCCAAGTCCTCAGTTTGTTGCTTTGTTTGTCCTCCTCCAAGTCTTCCCTTATGGAGCTAACAACTGTTAATCAAAGCAATTTCCTGCCTATAAAAAGTGATCACTTTGTTGCTGACACACAAGCTTGGTTTTTTTTTTGTGCCTTTGCTTCAGAGGGATAGCAATGGCACAAAGCACCTCTTCCTCTGAGTTGGGGGCAAAGATTTTAGGAGCCAACCTGTAGTCTGGAAAAAGCCAGGGTGAGGACTCTGCTCCTGTTGGGTTCATCCATTCACATTAGTAATTTGGGGTTGTCATTTTGGTTCAGGCTGTGCAAGGAGCCAGTATCCTGCACTATCACGAGTTTAATACATTTCCTTTGTAGGAGTCCAGTAGCTCAAAACAGAGCTTGTGTTGTATTGCCAGCCTCAGCAAGGAAGACTGTCAGAGCTGAACCTAACTAATGACTAGATCTATAAATGAATAAGTCTGCGTATGACGCTACCTTGTTCTGAGTTTGGATCTGTATCTTCTCTGGGCAGAAAATCTTTAGTTTTGAATTTTAAGGGTGGGTGGTATACAAAGCTGCCAGGGAGACCTGAGGGTAGATGGGAGCGGCTCTCTGGAATGTCCTGGCGGTAACTCCAAAGAGCAATCTGCTGGCCATTTTGCATGCACTGTGGCGTTGCAAAATAAAGGAACTCTGCTAGCTCCCCACTGAGGCAAAAGGAGATTCTTGGCTTACTTAAGTAGCTGATTTAGGCCCCAAATAATTATCCTTTTATTTATTAGCACGTTAAAATTCCTTTAATTAGGTTTTGTGCAGTATCTTGAATCCTTTGACTTGAAAGTTTTCTTGTTCATAACTTACACATCAAGCCTTTGGTGGTGTTACAGCTCCACAGATCATGTGCTGAGCTAATTAAGTAATAACGATTGAGGTGCAGGGTATTTCCTTGGGATTAATGACTGTCTGGGAGGAGTTGATGGCCCAAGGTGTAGCTGAGGGCCATTAACACCAGACAACTATTAATTCTAAGAAAATGCCGTGTGCTAAGGTCATCATTGCTATTAGAAGTTGAGGGCAACGAGGAGGTAGGTGCAGTGGAAGATGAAGTTACATGGGAAGTATGTGGATTTCAAGAAAATATAATATGGTTTTAATGGGTATCTGCATGGTGTACCTGTTGATTAGGCAGCCTGCTTCTTCCCTTCGTTCCTCACTGTTCTGTCCAGAGCTTAATGATGAGGATCACTGTGATGGAGGATGATGTTTTTCTCGTCTAGTGCCCTTTTTCTTAATGGTGCTCATATTTTGGTCCACCTCAAAGGACTCTTTATGCGTATTACTATTTTTTTTCTCCATTTACTAGAGGGCTTAACAACCCAACCTAGCAGCAGCTAAAAATACTGTCGGTGCCAAATTGACCTCCTGTTCATACAGGCAACTATTAACTTGTTCTGATGTAGCTACCTATTATGTGAGCAATGTGTGATCTGTGTGGCGTCAACGTTTGTGATTTGGAAGTGAGTGATGGGGGTAAGAGTCTGAAGACCCACAGATCTATGAGGCTGCCTTCAATAAAGGTGTGTTTTTGTAGGTTTTGCTTGCCAAAATGGCATTAAAAATGGTGTCGTTACTGGGAAAAACCAAGAACAGTGTGTTAAAGCACCTGTTTCTGTAGTGAGAGCATTGTATTTCAAAGTAGAACTGTGGTTGTGACATGGTATGCTCCATTTTGGGTTCTTGGTGGAAGGCTGAACCTGATTATTCCCCAAGGACTGAAGAACAAAGATAAATCTTACAAATGTTCAGGTAATATCTAATTTTACGTTGAGGAGACTTGGACGCACATCACTTGCATTGGAGCCTTTTCCAGTGTGTCATGGCTAGAAGAGTTCGACCATCATTATCTGAATTGATATGATTTGAATGTTACGAGGAAGTCTTTCTTTTTAAGAAGCACCGTTGGAAGGGCTATCTCAGCTGCTGGAGGAGGAGGGCAGACATGCTGGTATCCACTGTATAAACAGCAGATTGCTCCCTCGGGCAAGCCCTGGCCTTTGCCAGAGCAATTTATTTGCCGCTGTTTTAAAATTAGGCGTGGGATGCATCTACAGATTGATTTTTCTGAAATTAGTCCTTGTGAAAGCTGACCTGCCTGCACAGGAGGAAGGAGTCTTGTGGGGGCAGGACTTGGGGGTCTGGGGGTAGGGTTTATGGTGGTCCTGGAGGGTCTCGGAGGCATTGGGTATCCTCCCATCCCTGCAAAACACAGGCATCCTTCTGCAGTCTCCAGTCGAGTCCCAAAATTAGTGTGCTTTGCTAGTTAAATTTGGTTGCTTTTCTGTTTCCTGTTTTTTTCCCTTTAATTCAAGCATTTAAGAAAAGTTTTGAGCATCGACAGATAACTTGCATTTATCATACCTTTGTAATTTTCTTAAACGTCATTGTAGCTACCGATAAATAAGCTGTTAAAAGCAATTATGGCCCGAATAATAATCCTAACTAATAAACAGAATGTACTGTGTAATTTTGGTCGTTTTCAACCATCTGGCTCTGGTCTCCCTAATTGACTTAAAGCACAGCGACAGTGTCAGCTGCATGCAGCATTCAGCTCGGCTGAAATTCCCGAGCAGGCATTCCTTTGGAAACTTTCACATTTTGGAGATTTTCAGAAGAAAACAACAAATCAATGCATTGGAATTATTGCTGTCTGTATTACAACAGCACAGGTCACGAATCCATCAGCGTTGTCTTCCAGTGAGCATAAAAACTTGATTGATAATGATTTGATTGTGTGCGGTTTCATTATTTCCTAGTGAAACTGCAATTGGAAGACTCTGAATGTTTCCAAGTATCTAAATTCATGCTGGCACTCACTTCTGAAGCTTCCAGAATTGAAATGCTTTCTGTGTCGGCTGGGCTGAAGGCGTCTCCTAAAGCCCCAGCGTCCCTTCGGTCAGCTGCTATTTGTACTTTGCTTTTTCATTAACGCATAGCGCTGCTAAAATTTCCAGGGCTTGCACTCGGTGTTGGAGACCCATTGGTTTTGTTTGCCAGTAGGAGGTGGCAAGCTGGTCTGTCAGAGGTGCCGAGATGTTTATTTATGTCCTGGCTGCAGGGCAGGCTTTCTTCTGAATTTCCTAGCCAGAGGCTTAGCGAGTTTGTGGCTTGCTCTGTGCAACCTAGGTGCTTGCGCTCCAATTGCCACGGTGAGCCTGAGGTGACAGCCTAGCCTCCTTTCAAAGCTCATTAATTTGGAATGGCAGGGGGGATGGGCTTTTAAAAATGTTCATTGTTTACTTCGGTATTTGATATTACTGCAACTCCTGCTATGCTTTTTGCAAGGTGATGGTGGAAAAGCTCTGCTGGGGCACGTGAGCAGAGCACGGGTTTCCTTGTGCCCCACTGTCTGACCCGCAGCCAAGGGTTTGCTCTCGGGGAGGATGCCTTTTATTGCCTGGATTTGCTTAATGGAGCACACAGCCTGCTTCGCCAGCCCCACCACTGATGTTTTCTGCTTAGTTTGCTAAATTTGATTACACCATTTGGACAGGTTTTAATATTTACTCATATAGAAGGAACAATGCAAATGGCTTTAAGAAGCAGCAAGGTATGAAATGTAGCTGCTGCCATTAATTCTGTGAGGTCCTGGTGCAGTGGTTGAAGTGGTTTGGGTGCTCCCACTGAGCGCATAGCAAGGTGACCTGTTAATTCTTTTCACTTATGCTGCTGTGTATAATCATAGCTGCTCTCAAATGTTGACCCCTGTCTCTTGACATCATGTTGACCAGTGTACATCATCAGATAGCATTCAGGGTTGAATATGCTCTAGGTTTTGCATAAGTAACGTTGTGAGGGCTAGCAATTAGGAAACACAATTTCTATGAGATCGGGCAAGGTCAAGACTTGAAATTTTGGAGCATCTCTGCAGTCTGATCCATGCTTTGGGAGGTTTGCTGATTTAGGGATCTGGATTAATTGGTGACTGATAGAAACTTTGCAGCCCTGGAATGGGAGTGAAGAGCTGCCTCCATTGATGCAGAGCTGTTAGGTCAAGGCTTAGGGCAAAATCTATGGGATGCCAAAATCTGGGATGAAACTTGGCTCATTTGGGACTGAAGCATCAAGAGGCTCCCCACAGGCTTTTAAGAAGTTTTGTGGGTGAGTGGAGAAGAAGGGAGAGCTCCATTAAAAGCCTTGTCTGAGCTTTTAGCAAGCCCTGCAAAACTGTTTCCTGCTTGAGGAGCAGACTTGGTTGGTGTTATCAATGTAAAACCGGAAATCTGAAAAAAAAATAGTACTAATAATGCTGTATTTGCAGTCAGTACTCGGTTTTTGTGTTGTGGTAGCTGACAAGGAGATGTAAAGCCCATGGTTAGGCTGATTGCCTTTATGATGTGCTCAATGCAAGTTAACTCGCTTTTTGTACCTTACACCATTTCATTTTGTAGTAGCAAATAAAGCTTAGATGTAGTAAACATAATGTATACTGCTGCTCGATTTTACAGGCCAGTGAATAAATGAACTTCCTCTGATATTCCGCATCTCCTCCTAATAAATAGAAAGGCTGCAATGGGATCTCGTGCGAGTGACTGGAAATCACTTATCTCTAGCTCATCGCCTTAGCACTGCTCTCCTCATGCCCTTGCATGTTGTGCAGTTTGCCAACAAAGTAATTTTTGACATTGGATTTGAAATTAGTGATGTATGGCCGAATCGAGGCACTCAACCCCATGGTTGTTCCATCAAGGTTTGTCCATGCTGCAAAGTCAGAACTATTTGAGAATGAGGTTTGTACCCCTGACTGAATCTACTGAAACCAAAGGTGATGGGGAAAAAATAGGCCATTTTATTGTTAATTGATAATGAGTTCCACTTGTGGGTGAGCAGTGCCCACCTGTGGGGAGAACGGTGCAATGTGTCCCCCATTGGTGCCATCAGCTGCTAAGCAAGGAACCTTGGCACCAGGCTTCCTGGCTCTGCAGCCACGTTCGCTATGGGCACGTGGATGAGGAGCGCAGTGGGATTAATGCTAAAAATACTCGGGTGGCCATCTGAGCGCCTGGAGCCCTTTGGAGGCATGGCTAGGAAGATTCCTCATCTGCTCGCCGTCCTCACCACACAACCTGCCCACTGAAGAGCTGAGTGACGGGCAATCTGGCCTATCCATATGACCATATTGTTTTCCTCCCCTAATTAGCCTGGTCCTCACTGTGCTGATGAGGAAACAGATGCATGGAGCAGCAAATTACCTTCATCTCGCCTCCAAACAAAAAAGACACAGCTCTTAATTGACTCATTTGATCTCCAGCAATTCAAAGCAAGGAGAGTGGAAATATTTAAAAGTGGCACTTTGGTTCTGCAGAGGAAGAAGTGTGCTGGGAGCATATATGCATGCATTCGTGTATGCGTATGGCTTGAAAGTGCTGAATGTGTGGGAGGTGGTGTGGCTTGTAGTGATGCCCCTAAAGAGAGGCACAGAGCTTCTGACCGCAAGAAAATAAAAAGGAAAAGTACTGTATTGCTTGTTTTGTCGTCGACTACATGTTTGCGTACCTATTTACACCACTGTGTCATTACAGTTCCTTGATAAACACTTCTGTTCCATACTGCATGGCATGCTGCAGCTGCCTCTGCTCCTTCCTGGGTGCTAGCCCAGGTTATAAATACCCATTTCAATTGATTGCTATTGCAGTGGTCTTGTTTTGTTTTTTTAAGAGCTTTTTCTAGTTGCTTCCCAGTTCCATTTTCTAATTTCCCCCCAGTGAAATGTGAATTGTATATGCTATCATTTGGCCATGATAAGAATCCTAACATGTCTGTGGTGCTTTTTAATTGTGAGTAATGATTGCTTTTTTTTCCTAATAAAAATTGGACACGCTTATTCCATTTTACTTGAGCATAAACCTTCCAGGAGGAAAGAAACGGTCCTGAGTAGGAGAGGCAGCTTGTGCATAGGCATTGTGTGTGAAGGTGTACTTTTTGAGCCGTGTTTGCCTCTGATTATATGAGTTCTTACACCTGAAAGGCAAATTGTCTAAAGAGGGCTTGCATGTGCCCATGGCTGTTAGCAAAGAAAGCAGAAGCAAACAGTTGGTAAGCTGCAGAATGCAGAAGCTGTGTTTCACTGGAGCAAAGATAACAATACTTATAAAGCAATCGTCTCATTATTCTTGTTTTAATTACTGATACAGTAAGTGGCTTCCTTTTACCTAGCATCGTATTGCTCATCTATTTAATCATCTGTTGCTTTTATGATTGCATGTGTTTTAACAGAAATGAATAAAGGAAGAACTTGTTTGCCGTTGAGTCAGCCTGTTATGTTCATTATAGGTTGTTTGGATTTTAAGCAATTTGTTAGAGCAATACTCCTGAAGTTTATAGTATTGTTATGTATTCTGAGTCAGATTGTTTGAAATACAGTTGCTACGTTACCCCTGTATGCTTGCCATGTGTTTTAGCAGGAAAATCAAGGTGAGGGCAAGGGGAATAGAACTCTCTCCTATGCTTTCATTGGTTGCTTGGGATGACTTTGGATGGTGCCAGTGGGATGTTGAGGAAACTGTGTGGTTATACTGATGTGGGGGAAGCTCAGCCCAGCCCTGCTGATGCTCTAGCATCCAGCCCTGTGACCTAGGGAAGGCGGTATACTTACTTGGTCCTTTGTTTTCCAAGATTTTCTGTGCACCCCCAGAGCATTATGTCTGGTTGGACCAAGGGCTTTCAGGCCCCATCTGGGTGCTGAGTGCTGATGGACACGTCCTGCATGTGCTGCATTATGCTGGGTCCTGCCAAACAGGAGCTAATTGTTCTCCCACAGCCAAGATCTGCATGCTGAGTGCCTTCCTCCTTCCCCTGCCTTTCTTCTTTCAGTGTTTGATCAATATTAGGTGGTTGAGCCTAAATCTGAGATCCCCCCGTGTCTCCACATGCATCATCATGGGATGGTGATTCCATAAACCAGCGCAGGCCTCAATTAATCCCCTTTTGAACCCGGCGGTGAGGCTAATTGAATGGAACTTGCTGGGAAAGACACAAAATAATTAGTTTGTGTCTGCTGTCAGTGCATGGCTATTGTAACACGTCTTCTCTTCTTTTTTTCTCTATTTCTTTTCCTACTCTGTCTCCATTTTACATATTTTTAAAGTATAATTAGCATGGGGAGCCAGAAAACATGTTTTCTTTCTTTGTGCTGGAAGTGGCTAGTTGTCACTTGTCAAGATCTCAGGATTCTAGAAACGGGGAGATAAATGCTGTGTGTGGTGAGGGGAAGGCTCATGTTTCGTAGGGGGACACAGAAGTACTCTTCCGTTCTGCTAAGGGCGTGGGGATACCGGTAGGCTCAGGGTTACACCTTAGCCCCCACCTTTAGCCTTTAGCCAGGGTTTTCCCTCATGCATCTCATGTTTTTGGGCAAACAGAAAAATGGCAAAAGCAAGGTTTCCTCCTGTCTGCAAAGTGTTTTGAGATCGGTGGGTGAAAATCATCCTGACCTGAATAGTGTTTGTTATGAAGGTCAGCCTAAGGTTCAAGCCTTGCAGACCGTGGGGCTCTGATTACTCACACCCTGTGGCTGGCATGGCACTTTTACCCATTGGACTGAGCCCTGTTCTCTCCTCATTCAATTTCTCTCATCTCTTTTTATTGGAAAAGCAATTCTGGTCCATGCAAGTCTCCCAGCCTTGCCCCTGCATGCAGCAGATCACCTTGTGCTGTGTGTGGGTGCTGTGGGTGGTGCAGGGAGCTGGCCTGCGCCTGCAGGTTGTCAGCAGATGTGGCAGGAAAACAGTGTTTCCCTTCATTTAAAGACAGGTGCCACACAATCTCTGTGTTGGCCAGTGCTGCGGGACGCCTGGCCCCTCGCAGCGCATGCTGCAGTGTTTGCTCGTTTGCTTCCCAGTGTTTTGGTCCCCTTCACCTTCCCTCAATGGCACTTTTCTTTACAGCATGAAAGCTTTGTATAGTAAGGACCTCCCAGCAAAACAAAGAGTTACTTCCTTTTCTTTCTTTTGCTTCTTCCCCTCCCCGTTCTGCTCTTTGCATCCATACAGTTTGGGCTCTCCGCTGCCAAGCCAGAAGCTCTTGTTGCATCAATAGGGCTGGCTGAGCCTAGGGCTGTATCCTGCTCCTACCCAAGATAGCTCCCAGCAAGACGTGTGTGTCTGTGTGTGCCTTTTTCCCTCCCGTTAGGCTCTCGGAGTAATTAGTGCCGCTTTGTGCCTGAAGTCAGTGAAGAGAGACAGAGTGAAATCAGTCCACAGCCAAAGCATTTATTGAGGTTATCAAGGAGAGAAAGTAAAAATGAATAAAGTAAGCCGAAGTGAATAATTACAGGCAGCATGGCAACTTGCTATGGCTTGCATTTATGTGTGATGTGGAGCTGCAAACAGGTGTAGGGTCTTTGTCTTGTTTTCAAGCACTGTGTGGAAATGTGTTGTACTGAAACGTGTGCTTAGGGAGAAAGTAAGGTGCTTGATGGGGTGAGCATCACACTGTGAGATGGGAGCGTTGGTGCCATGGAGAAGAGTTGGCAGAAACGAGATTCAGGGCCCTCTGGTTTGCTCAGGAAGGACAATTTGCTGTGGAGTGAAGGTGGGTCATTGAGACGAGAGGCAGGGGGTTGGATCCTAGAGGTGGTGAGCATTCATTTGTGCTTTTTTGTGACTTCGAATAAATTAATGCCCACAAATGTGAATTCAGAGAGCGCTGGCTGCTTTGTTTGCTCACTTTAATGGCGTGTCACCATATTTTGGTTGTTTTTGAAGCCAGTCAAGCTTCTTTGCATTAATAGCTTCCCCATTTATGATGTCTTGTCAGGCTTAAGTTGAAGTTTTCCAGGAGAAGACTTCTTGGGTTTGTTTTCATTTTTCTCCAACAGTTGAGCTTTCAGACCTGCTAGTTTAACAGCTGAAAGGAACGTGCTGCTTTTCACCCTTTTCAATCAACTTTTTATCTTTCATCCTGTAGAATAGGATGTGAAAAGCAGAATAAAACATCCTTATGTTCTGAAATGGATGTCCAAATGCTTCATAAAACTGGAAAACAAGTGGTATTTGTAAGCTGAGACTGGGAAGGCACCTTTCTCTTTGAAAAAGAAGAAAAAAGATCCTTCCTTCTAAAGGGAAGTTCCTTCAGGAATGCAGCTACGTCTGTTCCTGTGCTGAGAGGACAGCTCACGTGTTTGTGGTCCAGGTTAAATGCTTAATGCATTCTTTGAAGTTTAAATTGAAATGCTTCTTCAATTTGAGCAAATCGTCACAACTCTAGCCCGGAATGACTTGTTTAGAGGTGCGTATTTAATAAGGTAATTGAAATACCATGAGAGTAGAATCCAGATTTTGTCAAGAGTGTGAACTTGCAATATTATTACTTATCTTTGTCTTTACTCGTAGTTATCCAGGAGCATGTATCATGGACCCTGTGTAGGGTAATTTATATCTGATTTCCAGTGCCCCTTTTTAAGAGAGAACTTGAGCGAAGGACAGAAGTTGTCACAGAGCTAACTCTACGCATAGTTAGCAAAAAGGTAAATAAAGTCTAACAACCCTCGTCGGTCTGTAGGAGTTGGGATGAGAAGAGCTAATGATCGCTATCGGAGTGATAAATGAGGGAGCTCTGGAAGGGCTCTGGCAACAAGGGAAGACAGATGATGGTAAAATGGCTGCTGTCTGCCTGTGATTTGTTCTTTGAAGAATATTATGATTAAAGCAGATTTAGCTCCTAACTTGGGTCTAAATGATGTTTTGAATGAAGCAACGCAACAGTAATAAATTGGAGCAATTAGTGACTAAATATCACTCCTTCATATAGAATCAGTGTGACAAAACATCACGTGAAGAGCGAAGACTTGATTTCTCCATGTGAGGTGAGCAGGTACCCATGGGAAACCCACGCTGAGGTGTCTTCAGCTGACAGTTCTGTGTTCGAGCCCTCCCCAGTGGACTGACCTCAGTGCTGTTGTCCATGGGACTGGGATCAACAGCTGTTCCATGACAATTGTGCTAGGAGGTGGTAGAAAGCATCAGGATTTGACTTTGGAAACTTATTTCAGAGGGAAAAAATTGATCAGATCCATCAGTGCACGTGGGATTTGCTGTGTTTAGGATGTGTTAGCTGGTAAATCTCAATCATGGTGTGGCAATCCTTCTGGGGTTTGGACGTGATTCTTTTTAACTGCATACTAGTTCAGTGAGCAGACAAGGACCGGTTACCCACAGGCACCCTGTGAAGCCTCTGTGGTACGCGGGATGGTGCTTCAAGCTCGATGTAAGTGCTTTGTGTGAGGAAGGATGAGTTGAAGAGTGCGCAGAAGTTGTGTGGGATTGGGCTGCAAGCAGGAGAGGGGCATGCTTTTCCTTCATTCCTTGCTGCGCCTGGAAAGGTCATGGAGGTGTGGGCTGTCCTTGCAGAAATGATGGCTTGTTCCATTTTCGGTTTCACCCGGAGCAATGTTTAAGGAGCAGTGAGGTCAAATAAGACTTTGCAGCACCGTGTGACATTTGGGTTGCGTGCTCCCTTGTCATGTTGGTACCAGTAAGAGGCAGGTGGCCATGCTGGTCCCAGAGGAGAGCTGTGTGCTGTCTCACCCACTTTGTCACCTCTTTAGGAATTGCCTCTTACAGGGCTGCTGTTCCCAGTGTGCCGTGTCACTGCTGCATGGCCTTTGCTGGGCTTGCTCTTGGCCCCTCCAGCCTGCATGCAAAGCTCGGTGGTCACAGCCTCGCCTGCATCCTTGGGCTTGGGAACTGAGCTTTGCTTTTCTCTTGCTCCCAGAGCCTGTAAAGCTTAACTGCTGGTTACAGGGACACAGGTGTGAAGTTCTTAAGCTGGTGTCACGCTGGTATCTGAAGGAAGGTTGTTAGGAAAAGCCAGGAGGAATGGGAATCTAAGAATAAGTCTTATTGAAGAGGTGTTCTCTGCTTTTCAAGGGGGTACGAAGCTTATTCCTGCAGCCAATATAGTTTAACTAAGATATTGAATGAATACTAAATTCAAAATACAAATGCCGACTCAGTAGATGCAGCCTCAGCCATGGGACAGCATGCTTGTCATTTGAACTGATTAATAAGTCTCCTTTTCTTAAACAAGCAGTTATATACAGAAAGTAATACGCTGGGGTTAAATTCTGTATGTTAATTGTTTGACTTTATATATAGTGATGGGTTTTAAGGCGCAGGCTAAGATGCTGCTAGGAGGACCTGCAAGCGTGGCCAAACCCAATGGACTTTGAACCCATATTGTTTGAGATCTACTTTTGTTGATTAATTTTGGCCTCTCAGGTGCACATGTCATGGCCATGACCCTTCTGGCCTCATAGGTCACATGTGCTGGTGTGTTCAATCCTGCATTTTGCAGTGAGGTGCCATGGTCTGTGCTGCCGGGCTCCTCCTTTTTGAGACTGAGCAATTATCTCCTTTGGGGGGGACGTTGTGGGGCTCTGAAACCAGAGGCATCTTATTAGCCACACTTCACATGCCAAGCATTAGTTATAAAAAGATGCACCTTGCTGCGAAGACGGAGTGATTAATTTGCCAGCCAGCGAGTCGTTAGATTGTGCTAACAATTACCATATTTGATAGATTAAAGCCCTCACCAGGGTATCTGTTGCCTTGGGAGTTTATTTACAGTTCCTGATCTGTGGCAGGCAAAGAATTGGTGGTGTAACAATTACTATAGAATGCCTTGATGATCCGTCAGACGTATAAATAACCTCCCACTGGAAAACTGTGCCCATCTGTTTGTCATGCGGGGACACAGCCCGCCAGCCCTTCCTGTCGAGAAGCTTCAGCCTCTTCCTGCAAGACGCCATCAGCCAGATGCAGGTCTCTGCAGAAAAATTCCAGTCTGTGAAACTGAAATTGGGAAGCCAGGAACCTGTGTTTTGCTCTGAAATGAGGTGAAAATGTGACTTTTAAGGTGATAACTGATGCATATACTCAGAGTGCATTTACATGAATGCGTAAAGGATTGATAACTGTGCACAAAAATGTCAGTTTCTCTCATTGGAACTACTCCAGTTGGACACCAAAGGTGCTTGTTGCAGAGAAAGAGCAGTCTGTGTATTCCAGTGGTCTGGGGGTTTTGTAATCTGCCTTCAGAGCAGGGTGAAATGTTTGGAGGTGACAGTGGCACAAGACAAGGAGGAGAAAGCCACTGCTTCAGCACTCCTTGTGATCAGAAGAACTGTCCTATAGTGTGCTCCCAATGGAATTCCCATTGCTTTCTCTATGCAAACAAATAATCCTCGGCCAAAGGCTGTTTCTCTTTCTGGTCTCGACACGAGCATCCTATGTGGTGCTAACAGCACTCAACAGCAAGCACACAAATAGATGTGTGCATCACCCAGCCCTTCAGGAGGCATCCAACCTGCGTCCTGGCATACATCAGGTTCTACCTATTCCCTCTCTTTCCCAAGCAGTGTTATTCATTCTGACTGATGACCAAGCGCTTTTAAATAACACATGAGCCTGACGCTTCTGGTTTTGCCTCTTCCATCCCCACCGAGTGAGCAGCCAGAGCTCTGCATGCCAGAACCCCCCAGTGCAGAAGGTCGCTGATTTATGGACCTGGCCACTGTCCTCCTCCTCATTCCCTGCATACCCTTGTGCCCATGTCATCGTTAGGCGCTCCCCCCGCCTTGTTGTTGTTATTATTTTCTGAAATTCCGAAATGAATGATGGTAACTGCCTCCTAGAAGCAAATTGAGGAAGAAAAAAGCAGTTTGACCTCTGGCTGCCCGAGCGCCGCGAACAATGCGGCCCTTGTTCTGCTCTGGGGACACGGGAGGGCACCACAGCCCTATGTCCCTGTCCTCGTGTTCCCTTGCCCCCATGCAGTGTCCATCCCCCTGTGCCATGTCCCAGGTTGAGCAGCTATTGGGACTGGGATGAGTCACTTCATCAGTTTGGTTTTGGGTTATTTGCTTTATTTCATTATTATTATTTTTTTTAATTTTTCCTTTACTTTTGGTAAACAGCCCTGCTTTAACAAGATGATTCATTGCTATGTAGTCTCCAGTGCCGTCATATTGATTCTGCAATCATCACTAACACATCTCTATTACTATCTTTTTCCTTTGGCTTTTGGTGTTTTTTTTGCCTTCTGCCCCCGGTAAAGCTGGTAGCAGATGACAAGAATGCTTTGAAATTGCATTACAAGGACCACAGCTGGTATAAATAGATTTTACTTTGATGGAGCTGCTCTGATTTACATTACCTGGAGATCAAACCTTAACTGTTTGTTTAACTCCTGTACTCCTGTTAAAAAATAGCACTCGGTGACAATTTCCCCTTCATTATAAGAGAAGAAAGGGAATGAGAAGGACAACATGGAAGAGGATACCTTTGACATTTCATAGACAGAAGGTGTTTTTTCCTGCTTCAAGCAGCATCATTTCTCACTTCCTTAACAGGTGCTAAAATGGTTCCCTTCAGCTTGCCTTCCTGTGTATGTAGAGAAGGGATGGAAAAGGAGCTGTCCTCTACCAATAGCCCGTGCTCAGCCTTGTAGGTGGCACCCAGAGGATGCTCCTGGTGCTTCCTCGCCAGTTTGTGGTATTTCTATCCCACGTGTGGCTTTGGCAGGGCTGGCAGGCCTGCTGGGTGAGCAGGATGGTATGCATGGCAGCTTCTGGTTGGTTTCTCCTTGCTTCAGAGGCTTCTACTGGCACAGGGTGGGCATCCAGAGCTGTTGGGGGGAAAAAGGGAAGATAAAGCTCCTGTGCACACAGAAGAGAGTCCTGTGGATGGAAGTGCCATATAGATTTTGGTGTTTAACAACAAAAAAAAGGTGGTGAAAGCTGGACACAGAAGTGGCCCCTTTTGCTTACAGGTGACGTGTGCTGAGAGTTCAGCTTAGTTCAGTCTCATTTCCTGTCCCTCTTCCTTGCTCTGTCGATGGTTGAAAGGCTCCTCCAGCATCATGGAGGCTTTTCTGCTTCGTACAGGTCTGAACGATGTGTTCTAGGAGATTTTCATGCATCGTGGACTTTTGTTTTGGCTCTAAGTCAGAAGAATGTTCCCGGAGATGATGAGAGTTCACTTTTTCACCAATTTGCTTGTCTCCTAAATGCACAGAGAAGCGTTTTTGTCGAGCAGCCGATCCCATCCTCCTACTCAGCTCTGGTTTAAAAACAACAACAAAAAAAGGCAACCATCCAAAATTCACCTGTTACCCTGAGACAAGGTTGCCTGGTGCAAATGGCAGGGGTTCAGGGCTGCCCTGGCAGCTCAGGAGCTGGGATCCGTCCCTGCCTTTCTCTGCAGGCAGCTCCCATTTGGGCTTGCTGCAGTTCTGGGTCAGCTTTTCTGGAGGTCACCTGATGTACCCAAGCACTTGCATTTCCTCCAAACCCTGTAATCATGGCAGGGGTACCCCTGCCTGGTCTGCTTTTAATTTGTGCGTTATTCGCACGGAGGTAGGAAATGCCAAATAAATGTTTCATGATTAATGGTTTTGTCAAGAATTATTGCTGCTGCTGATGCAGGCGTATGGGCAATATTTTGTATTTTTTCTTGGCTGATAGAAAAGCAAGGGAAAACCCAAACTTTTTTTTTCCATTTAATTTTTCAGAATCTGTCTTTTTATTGGAATTATTTTTAGGGACATAGAAGGCTGTAAATTGTGAGCAATCTCATTTTAATTAGCTCCACTAAGAGCTTTATGACTTCTTCCTGCTCTCTTTCCAGAAAAGGCAAACGCTGGGAGCATCGTGGCCCTGCGTGCTGTCAAAAGGTGCTGCTCTCCAGACATACCTGTGCAACACATCCGCATCCCTCTAATTCTCTGTGATCCCCAACCCTGTGTTTGTGCCCAGCTTATCCCTGGAGTGCTGCTGGGAAATCACAGAATGGCCCGGGTTGGAAGGGACCTCAAGGATCATCAAGCTCCAACCCCGCTGCCACAGGCAGGGCCACCAACCTCTGCATTTAATACTAGACCAGGCTGCCCAGGGCCCCATCCAACCTGGCCTTGAACACCTCCAGGGACGGGGCATCCACAACCTCTCTGGGCAGCCTGTTCCAGCACCTCACCATCTCATAGTAAAGAACTTCCCCCTGAGTTGATGTTGACTTTGTTAGGGTTATTTTACAGAATTTTATTTTTATTTATTACTTGAATGTCTTGTTACATGGAGCTCAGCAGTGCCTGTGGGGTGTTGACTCTGTTATTGCCCCAAATGCAGGAGTTAAGTCATCCCCACTGGCCTGGGATGTGGTAGGTTGGGTTGGTGAACTCTGTTCCAAGCTGGGTGTCCCTATGAATGCATGCAGCCAACAGATGCCCAGGGCTCAGCCTTTGCAGATGGCACCAAAAAAGCCCGGCTAACCACTTGTGTTTAATGAACTCAGTACGAAGATGCAGCACAGGAGATGATGGCTTTACAAAAGCAACGGGGAGGAAAAAAAAAATCTCTAATTAGATCCTATCAGGTAATCTTCCAATGAAGCAAGGCAAGTGCTAATTACTGCTATTGGTGACAGGTAAAATTATTGGAGCATGCTGCTGCTTACAGGCTTACAAAAAAAAAAAAAAGGTTATATTTACAAAAAATAAGTTATTTAACACTCAACAGGGTGCATCTTAGATAGCATGGCAGTGCACCTATTAAATTTTTAGTGCCAGATTATGATTCACAGCCAGGGTACAGAAATTGCTGGGCAGCATAACCCAAGCAACAATTATTAATTAATCAGGTGCTGAAAGCGCCTAACGAGAGAACAGTAGGCAAATGATAAGAGCCTCCGTGGGATATGATGCTCTTTTCTTCTTTTTTTTTTTTTCCAGATTGCAAATTAGTTAAGGCATGTATCATAATGTGATGTCCCCGTAGCTGATATTGCATCCATTATTCTTTCCACCCATATTAAGAATCCCATTGATGAATGCCCTCGTTCTTTAGACTGTTCCCAAAAATGATTTGCAACTGTAGAACCATTTAACTTGGCAACTGTATGTAGTGAAAGGAAACTTTGGGAGATGCTATAAATTATTCTGACAGATTTGAAAATGCTGTTTATATCTATTAGTTGCTACAAACACAAGGATGCTGTGGTTTGGCTGCCTCATTCTTCCTTCCTGGAGGAGGATGAGCTAGATCATTTCTGAAGTCAGTGAAGGAGGAGGGAAAAATCCTGTAGGAGACAACTACCGTTGGCTTTGTGGTGAGGCTGATTCTTTCCCAGGGCTGTCAGTGAAGCTGCCAGGTGCGGTGGGCACGTACAGGTGACACACGTTGCTTGGGTGTGGGACAAAATAGCACTCCTGTGAGTGAGAAATAATGTGTGTGGTGAAGCCTATTAGCGTGTATTGAATGGTCACTTCTGGTGTCATGCTGCTTCTTGTTTAGCTCATCATTTTCAGTGTAATCGGATTGCTTTCTGCGAGTTCAAGTGCTTGTGCATTTGAGAATGGCTTGACTTCGCAGCTTAGGATTTATTTATTTTTTAAAAGTACAAAGTCAGGAGTAGAAGGAGAAGGGAAAACTAGCAGCCTGGGGAGAGGAGGTTTCCTTTGCTCTTTAGCCGTGTCCTTCCAAGAATATACGAAAACAGTGCTGCTCTTTATGGGGCTGCAGTGGGAAGTGCGATCCTTCTGATAGGTGAAGCTCAGCCCCGAGTCTCCTGCGTGGAGCGGCACTTGTGGTGCATCGTCACTTTGCGGACCCATAATGAAGCGGTGGACGTCCGGAGACGCAGCCCTCTGGTGGTTCGGTAGGTGGGTTCTCTACACGGGACTCCTGGGAGCGGCGACCTGATCCGTGAGCATAGCTTTACTCCCCAGCTGCCACTCTTGCTTTTCATTTGCAAATGGAGATGCGAGTAACCTGCTTTTTAACATATGGCCCATTAGCTGCCTCCTCCTATTCAGATGGTAATAGCGTGGACCGTCGGTGATTTACGCTCTGACTCGCATGGCAAATAACAGATTGTTTACGCTAGTAATTGCGCTCATTTCCATATCAATTGCTCCGGCTAGACCAGTGCCTGAACGTCAGCAACTTGGGGCAGGACAGTGCTTACCCGAAGTGGTTAATGGGAAAGCTTTGTGTTCGTCTTGGTCACTGCTTCGGGGAACCAGACAAAGGGAGAAAAGGGTTACAGATGAATCACGGGTGTAGTGGGTGAAGTCACCGAGCCCCGGCAGCACAATGGGTGCGAGGGATTTGTTGAGGCTGAGAAAAAGGGCGACTTTGAAGGATGGGTCAGAAGATACTATTCTAGATCACTGGCGGATAAAAGTCAGCAGGGGACTCTGGGGATCTATATATTTTTAATGCCAGCAGAGTTCTGGCCTCTTGACTTCCCTGGAGTGGCAGTGATTCATACCAGCTGAGCGTGGAACAACTCCCATTAATTATTCCTGGGGTAGCTGTGTCAGGAGCAGCTGAGATCTGCTTGCTCTTGTTAGTCAACAAGAGTCTGTCATCAAAGCAAAAATAGTTTTTCTCTGAAAGGGATGAGGTGTACTTTATGGGCATTGCAGGAGTGCTGGACTTGAGGCAGGCTGTGACCTGGTGGCTTGTGGAGAGAACTCTTGGTGGCATCGTCATCGCTGGGGTTATTGGAGCAGGCGCTCCCGACAGCGGGCAGTGTAGGGAGGTTGAGAAAGACATGGTCTTGGTGTCCCTTCCAGGTCTACCTTAAGTTATTCTCTGTGTTTTGTAATTTTAGGCTTAGAAGTAATAGAAGGACAGGTGAAGATTTATCATAGAATCATAGAATGGCCTGGGTTGAAAAGGACCACAATGATCATCTAGTTTCAACCCCCCTGCTATATGCAGGGTTGGCAACCACCAGACCAGGCTGCCCAGAGCCACATCCAGCCTGGCCTTGAATGCCTTCAGGGATGGGGCATCCACAGTCTCCTTGGGCAACCTGTTCCAGTGCATCAACCTTCCACTGAGCAAACTGCATGTGGAGCCTTGCTGCACTTGATGCGTGGAACTTTACTTACACAGGAATTGTTGGGCAGCAAACTGCTAACATTTGCAGTCAGTGAGTGGTAGTGATACGAGGGAATTAGTGGTTATTTAATAGCAATTAGATCCAAATGAACCGAGGAAGCAAACGGTGGTAAAACAGGCCCTGCAAACCACAACCCAAACATACAATCCAGAAGGAAAGGGAAGATTTATCAACTGAGAGAAAATAAAGATGATAAGGTAGAAAAGGGAGGACTTGTTACTGTGACTTTCTGGTACATTTAGTTCCCCAAGATCCCAGAGCCTTCTTTAATGTGGGTAATATTTTTTACGTACTTTTTATGCAAAACATAGAAATTACACATATATATATTCAAAATGTGATGAGCACATTGTATTTTGAAATGAAAATGATCTAGAAAAGAAATAATACAAAACAAATAGGTATTGTAGGACAAGGATTATAATTACTGTAACATGCTGTGCGGAGCTTTCTCTTTTTCTCCCCTATTTGGCTCTGCAGCCATTTACGTGAATGGAAGACAATGACTCAGTCGAACTATTACTGTGAGTGGAATAATGTGCTTTGTTATTAAAAGGCCCGATCAAGTACAGTTGAAATGTCAATAAACATTTGTCCCTTAGTATGATACAGAGGTGTTCTTAGAGAATCATAGAATCTGTGAGTTGGAAGGGACCTTCAAAGATCATCCAATCCAACTCCCCTGCAGTGAACAGGGACACCTACAGCTCTGTCAGGTGCTCAGAGCCCTATTCAGCCTGACTTGAATGTTTCCAGGGGTGGGGCATCCACCACCCCTCTGGGCAGTCTGTGCCAGTGCTTCACCACCCAAGGTGCTTGTCGGAGATTTTTGATCTACTTCTACTCTTCCTGTGCTTCATTTTTGAAAATATTTGTTCACAAATACACATACTACCAAAAAGTGACATCATAAATAAGGTGTGGTTGTGAAGCAAGGGATATCTTTCTTTGGTAAGAGAGGTGTAGGGGAACTGTTAGGTCAGGGCTTGCAGTGGTGATGGAGCACTTGGTGATGGGCTGTGGCTGGCCCAGGGAGCACAGGCAAAGTGTTTGCACCTGTGCTCCCCAGCTTGCCAGAAAGGGCAGACCCAGGGGGAAGCCACCCTGAGCTCATATAAGGGCCAGCCATGGAAGGGAGAGCATCTTTTGGAGCTGGGGCTTCCTCAGAAGGAGTGCTGCATGGCCATAGAGCTCCTTCACCAGTTGGGTGAGTTCAGCTTCTTTCTGTCTTTCTGTATATGACTGCAGGCTTACCTGTGAATACTTTGTATGGTAGCACTGTGAACCTGTCAGAAGTGATTTTGGTTTTTCATGAGCAGAACAAGCATTTTATGAAAGTCTGGTAAAGAGACGTGATCAGATTGTTCTTTGAGTTGAATATCTGATTGCAATTCTCTACATTCCATTTAAAGACTTGCAAGTAATGTATTGGCATTGACAGAAAACAGAGTTGCAAATATACAAAAGAATTGATGATTTTTTTTTGCAATCTTGAAACCTATTCTCAAATTCCTTTATCACAACGGAATGCAAGGCTGTATATTCTTCATTGTTCACGGGATTGTGAGCCCTGCACTGTGCCCTCCCTTCCACAGCTTTCTGTTGTTACCTGCACAGTCTGTGTTTAAGGTACATGTGGTTGACTGCTGGAAAATATCTCTAAAAATCACATAATGATGATAAAAGTTTACAGCTGGCAGCTCCTAAACAGCCTGTTACCCTTTGCAGCAGTTCTTTGTGCCTCCAAGTATGTCCTTTGGAAACAATCTTGTGAGAATTACAAGTGTTCTAATTTTCCTGTTAGCTCAAACAATGCTGTATTTACCCCAGCAGCCTCACTTTCCCTGCAGGAAAAATAATCTGTGATAAAATCTTATCGTAACTTTTCCAAGCAGCATTTGGACCAGCAGAACCTGAAACAAATCCGGCTTATCGTTCCTGGCTCAGAGGCTGTGAGGTGTAGGATGCTGGTATGCTGATTTTTATCTTGGGCATTAAAGGCACGCAGAAATGCTGCTGGAAAGCAGTTCTGTGCAGTCATCATTTAGGGGTGGCATTTATCTCTGCTGTGGCTGAGCATCCCACTTGAGCTGGCTGGGAAGGGGGGTTCCACTGCTGTTTATTCAGTGGTAGAGGTCTGGAGCAAGTGATGGGAGGGCTCTGTGCTATCAGGCTCTGTTGCACCAAGGGGATTCCAGGTGATGTATTTTCAGTGCAGGGGGTGTAGCTTTGAGCTCACATCAAAGCAGCAGCTGATATTCAGATTGCTGACTACATCTTAGGGGCAGTAAGTTGGAAAAGGGTCTGGTTTTACTATAAAACCTATTTTACAAGGTAAAAGGCTCAACAGCAACTTTCTGCTTAATCAGGTACCTATATTTTTCAGTAATTTAATACCAGCTGTACGTTCCTCCTGTGTTTTCATGTAATCTCTATCAACAAAAGATCTGGGCTGTTTTCCCCGCTTGATGCATGTAGGTGTTTTGCTTGAGGATTAACACATACGTATGAAACTTGATGCAAGGCTGAGACTGGGTAGGAATCTTACCCTGGAAGCCCGACCTTCAGCAGATGGGTTTGTTTGGAGATGTGGGATCCTCCTTCATGCTATAATGCCATAGCAGCTTGTTATTTTTTTCCCCAAATCTGTTTATTTTCATTAACTCTTAAACATCTTTTGCTTCCTTTGGTCCCCCACTGCAGCTGTGCCCTGCTGCAGGAGAGCATGGAGAGCACCCTTGCTCAGGACCTTAGGCAAGGTTTGGGTTTTGTCCTTCTGGATTGCCCTCAGTACAGCTCTGTGTGACCCCGAACACCACCAGGCTTCAGAATCACCTTCTCCCTACTGTGTCTTTGGCCAGACCCCTTCCCTGGGCATGACTGTAAATCCTCACCATGTGCTTCTCACTTCCCAACCACATAAAATTGCAGGAAAATAGAGTAAAAACCGCTCTACTGCTTTCTCGTAACTTCTCTCTGCGGGAACCAATTTGGAGGCATTTGAGTGCTCCATCCAAGTATGAGAGCTGTAGGGTCTTGAGCAGTACATTTCCTTTTAAATACCGTAATTGAGGCCCTGAAATTCCTTTAAGCGCTTTATTTTAGGAAATAGCTGGGGTTTTGGAACACGGTCCTATAAAGTCATATAAAGTTATTGAGGCACTTTGCAGTTTTAGGAGACTTCTAGCCTCCCGAATTGGAGCTCCACTATCGGTATGCACGAGGGCTCTTCCTGCACGCAGCAGCAATCGTGCTGCCGACCTGCAGCACTTAAATCACGCCGGGCGCCTTAGCTCTCAGTTAGAGCACTGCAAAATGAGAATGCAGGGTTTTATGGCCCTTCATGAATAGGGCTATGAACCTGTCGCTCGTGAGGTTTTACAAAACGTCCCCATAAGAAGGGAAGTCGTGCTTGGTGGCATTTTATGCAAGTGGGTATTGGTATTGAACTCAGCTGCCGGTGCCTCCTGGGAAACCCTCGCAGTGCTCTGTGTACAGCTGAATGTCACCAGCACCATTGGCATTCTTCCCTTTTCATCTCCATCTCTTCCTGCCCATGTAAGAGCACAGGAGAACCCCATGTCAGCCCTGTGGGATAGATTAGGGCTGATCTCAACACCAAGGAACATTTCCCTGTGTTTGGGTAAAAAGAAAGCAAATCCTTTGCATTCTGATGTCGCTTCCTCCTGCAATAGAGTCATAGGCTTATTCAGGTTGGAAAAGGCCACTAAGATCGTTGAGTCCGACCCAGCCCAGCCATGCCCATGTGGCCGCGTCCCTCAGTGCCACATCTCTGCATTTCTTCAACATCTCCAGGGATGCTGACTCCAGCAATGTCCTGGACAGGTATTCAAACGTTGAGAAACAAAACAAAAAACAAGAAACTCATAACTTCAGAACCAAGACTGTTGGTAGAAAACAGGTTAGTTGGGTGCATCAATTGCATCCTTTGGTTCAGCTTTGTGGGAAGCAGAGCGGCAAATAAATGGGGTGAAGACCTGTGCTTATTGTGTGAGCTTGCTGCCAGAGGCATATCTGTATCTAGAGGAATTTTTTGTGCAGGAGGGGGAAGCCAAAAATCAAATCGGTTGGAAGGAGGATCAGCAGCGAAAATATATGCTTTTAATAAAGGAAGAAAGCAAAGATACCCTTGCAACTCGGAGGATTGTTTCGATCTTCCTATTTTGCAATGCCTTAGGGTCTCTAATGACTTTGTGAGCCTGTGTACAGCCATAAATCTGTCTCCTCAATGGACTGTGAGGGCAGGCTCGGTTTTCCTGCTGTGCCGCGGCTTTTGGCACACACGATGCTGTTATCCTATCCTTACAGTAGTGCTTACGATAGCATTTTGGTTCAGAGCATGACAGCTTAGGGCAGATTCCTCCACCACCCTTGCTTACAGCATGTGGGTTTGGTTCACAGCCCATCCTTGCTCTATGTAAATAATTAGTGTAATTGGACATTGTCATCTTGGTCCAGGGCATATGCCCTGTGTGTGACTGGCTGACTGTAGGCTCAGGCTCAGAACCTGAGAGCGTCGAAGTTGTAACCCAGTTTCCACATTCTCTTAGTGTCTGTGTTTGGGGAATTTTAGGTGGTGAGATGTACAGGTTTTTAAGCAAGGATTAAAAAATAATTAGGAAATAATGAATTGTTGGGAATATATCAACAGAGCAATGTTGTGTAAAAGAAATAGAAACATAATTCAAGTAATATACATGTCTAAATAAAGCAGCGAGGTTTAATCAGCGCTATTCTGTTCTTACTGGAAAGACACATTTTGGCAATATGGGAATGAAAAAGTAGAAACAATTATCTTGCAATTTTACCCACTGTGTCTTTTTTTGCTGAAAATTGTATGTGCTACTGAGCTGCTTGTATTTTGGTGAAGGTGTTTTGTTCAGAGGGTACAGTCCTAGCATTCCAACAACGCTTGTACGATTTGAAGCATTTTTGGTATTAAAGTTGAAGTTCTGCTTACAAGTGTGACAATCCTGTGCAGGATTACCACTGAGTTATAAGACACAAAATATGGATACTGTTGCATCATCAGCATCTTCGCTGGTAGCAACAAGTGTTGGACCAACATGAAGAAGTGTATTATATATACTTGTGCTTGGGGATATCTGGGTATGGATTGGGATGTGGTCTGAAGCCCTTACCTCATACCTGATGTTGAGAACAGATTTTGGCAGGTGTTGGGTGACTCTGGGGAGGGAGGCCAGCAACAAGCAGCATGTTGGGCCTGGCTTTGCCATCAGTTCTGGGCATAGAAAGATTTCAGATCTCCAGGCGAAGCCTGGAAATAATCCATTGGTGAGCTCCTTGTGGGAATCCTTACTTTGCTAATACGATGGATCTTTTCCTTTCTTCTAAGCTTGACTTCCATGGGATCAATTAATGATAGTGGGTTAGAGAAGCGGTTGTTTTACAGAGTCAGTAAATGGTGTCAATGCTGAATGATTGCGTTACAGACCTCTCATTACAGCGTTGAGCAAACAACATGGCTTCCAGACCTGACATTTATTGGCACCAGGGACCCATGGATAACCTAGCCTACTTTCCACTAGGTGTATATAAAACACTGAATGTGGGTTGGGTTAACCCACCTTGGGACAGCTTGTGAACAGAGTACTGTAAATTAAAGCGTTTGGTGCAACCTGCCCTTCATGGCAGTGTGTTTTGAACGAGGAGCCAGAGATGCACAGGCACTGTCATGTTGGCGAGTCTGTTGCTGTCAATGGGATGGCTGCCTACACAACTCTGGGTGTGTATGGCAGTTTGTGCAGGGCCTGTTTTACCCCTTGGGAGCATCACTGGTACTAAGTATGTAAGTTTAGGTGATGTATAATCCTCTGCACCTTGTCACTTAAGTGTAGAAGGCTGGATGGTGACGTGCTTTGTGGTATATATGAAAGAGCCTGGATAGAAAGGATAAAGCCTCTGTGCATAGGCTTGAGTTGCTGTCAGATCCTCAGGGTGGGAGCCAAGTTGCTCCCAAACAGGCGTGTGTTTGTTTGCTCTGCTTATGCACCAGTGAGATGCTGTGGTATCTTTCATTAATGGGAAAGGGAAATGGTTGGTTTAACTGTTTGGGGAAAGGGAACAGTGGAGGACAAAGGCCTAAGAGCAGTTGCCAAATTTCTTTCAACCTGATTGGCGAACAGTGTGTAGTGTGAATGAAGAAAATTGAGAACAGCAGCAAAGGCTTAGCTAACGCAATCCTATTTGGGGCTGCAAACAAAGACTTTGGCTTCTGTGAACAGTGCCTTGACCTTCTGTTTGTGGATGGAGAACTGAAGGGCTTGCGGGCTTCGGTGCAACCCAGAGAATAGTCTCCTTCTCTGGAGATATTCAAGACCTGCCTGGACGCCCACCTGTGCGACCTGGTGTAGGGAACCTGCTTTGGCAGGGGGGTTGGACTCGATGATCTCTGGAGGTCCCTTCCAACCCCTGTGATTCTGTGATTCTGATTCTGTGATTCTGTGAATAGCAGGAGAGCAGAAGAGAAGCAGACACCCTGGCCAGGTGTTGCTGGAAGGACGTCCTGTTGGACAGCAGGGAACAAAATGCTCTGTCTTCACCTGCAGGTGTGATTTATAAGCAGGCTGAGCAAGGTGATTCTGAATTTCTCTGCACAGTGGCGTTCACCTGATGCCATGGGAACAGTGGGCTGTTAAATAACCCCTGCCTGGGGAGCCCAGAGGTTGTCTATGAGCCATTGCTGCAGCATGCCTCCCTGCTCTGTCTCTCAAGGGCTTATTCTTCCCATCAGTTCTTCATATGAAGATCTTTTGGGTCTTGTCCTGTGTTAGCTCTTTGCTTTCTGCTGGGTGCCCAAGGAAAGGCTCTCCGAGGGTCTGAAGCAGCAGTGTGGCTGAGCTGGAACAGCAGAGCAGGTGGTAGTAGCAAAGTGGGTGAGGCTTGTGTGTGTTTTCCCACCCTTTTCTTACTTAATGCTAAGAAGGTCAGAAGCCTGGGAACTGTTCTGGAGTATTGCTTTTAAGAGATTTAGTCATATGTTGAAAAGCAATTGATAGCTGTGAGGTACAGGCAATCCATACTTTGTTACTCCATTTAAAACATCATGGAAGTGGTTTGTTTGCCTGATGACAGCAAGCTGCTGCCGTGGTAGCAGTGGTGTGGCAGTGACCTGTCAACATGCTTCTCCATGTCTTCCCATGACTTTACCTGTGCTGGGGTCGATGCTCCTGTACCGTGTGGGCAGCACCATGGTGTGGCTGTGAATTAGCTCTGGCCATCTCAAAGGATGAGCAGGGAGTAATTTCCCTGCACGTGGCAAGGGAGCAGCTACAATTAAGCAAAATTTATAAATAGATTAGAAGACATCGTGGCTGCAAGCGAGTAGTGCGAGTCCATCTGCGTGTTCAGCGATGCTGCGGTATGTTCAGATAACACGAGCCTTCTTCCCTTTCTGGCTCTCTGCTTACGTCGGCTTTCTGCTGTGCCACATTCTGGCTTCCTGAGCCTTACAGGTGCCTCCAGCAGCTCAGGGATACCCTGCAAAATGGGCGAGGTGGAAAATGTGAGTTTTGCTGGAGCACTGGCCAGCTGTCAGACAAAAGGCCATTGCAGGTGGCCATGCCTGTAGCCATGCAGTGGGGATGTTCCTGCAGAGGACGCCAATGGGGCATTGCTCCCTTGTGTCTCAGCAGTTGGGTTTCAGAGTGGTTGTGTTCTGCTTTGCTTTTCCCAAAGAAAACTGTCATCCTCTGTTGGGAAAGTGTACCGTTTTTACTCCAGAATGTTTTCGTTATAAAATCAAAACAAAAGCAAAATGAAATCTGTTTTGATAGGAGAAGGGAGAAAATATTGGCCAATTGCATGCTTTGTGATTTAACTCATGGTAGGGAACAAACAGCGAGTACTGGGTGCCTGTACAGTGCCTGGGCAACGGGCAGAGAGATGAAACAAGTAGTGCTCTGAGGTCCTCGCTCCAGGATGAAGGAAAAGCAGTGCTGAGGGCTTCTCTAAGCCATGTCCAAACTATTCCTTGAGATAAAGAGGCATGACTTCAAAATGAGCTATTTTATGGTGTTTTTTTTTGTTGTTTTGTTTCTTTTTTGGCCAACTTGAAAATTCTTGGTATTTCTTTAAAACGATCAGGGGAAAGAATTTAGCTTACTTTCCAGGACATAATTACAAGAAAATTACTCAGCATCTCTTAGTTGCCTTAAAAAGATCCTACAGTCTGCAGTATCGCTGTCTTTAGGCATAACGTGGGATGTTCTCATTGCATTAAATGTTTCCTGGTGGGCCTTGGGAATGAGATGTTTGTTTAACTGTACTGTGCTTGCTTCATTTACTAACTGCTTGCTTTTTTTCCCGTTTGACTGAAGACGTAGGTTTTAAATAGTTGGTATATCCACACGTGCATGCAGGCACTAGCACACCAATTCGCATTCTACAGGCTTGCCTTTTTAATGCCTTTTTTTTGTTGTTGTTGGAAAAATCATGTAAACATAATAGGGATAATTAGCTTTGACTATGAGCGAATCTGGCAATAAAACACATTAGCTACAGCTTTAAATCAGCATCTCAGCCTGCAGTCTTGACTTAGCTCGTAGTCCTGGTTATATCTAATTAAAACTGAAATGATCATCTAGGCATTTGATTTTAATTGCATGTGAGTGCGTGTATGTGTATGTTTGGCTTTTTGGCCTGCACAGCTGATTTCCTTGCAGCAGCTGAATTTGCTGAGAGCGGCTATGAGCCTTATGCTGTAATTGCAGAGAAAAGAGGCAAAAACTTGACGGGGACATGGCTGTTGAGTTCAAAGCCGACTAATGACTTTTTGAAGAAGTGCTCCTGTAGGTAGCGTGCCTGCATTGCATTGCTAGATGCCTGGGAATATTAGTTATGCGTTGGCTCAGGCCTGCAGAAATTGAGAGTATACTTCTAAATCCGCATTCCTAAATCAAGAAAAATCTGCCAGAAACACGAGCTGAAACATAAAATAATGGAGCCTCAGACTTCTCCTCCTGAAAGACTGGCTCTGGGTTGACTTCAGCCATGAAAAGCCATTTGCGATGCAGATTAAATCTGTTCACATGGGGAACTGGCATGGAATTACAAATTGATGTTCGATTCCTGCTCTCATTTACTCCTCAGTAATTTCACCTTGTAGGCGAGCACTTGGGATTCAGAAAACCTGGTGTGGGTGCCTGCCCGCACCCTCTGATGCTATTGGAAAGACGACCTTAGGTGTTCACCTTGTGCAAACGCTCCTTGGGAGGCAATGGGGCTATGCTGATTTACTGTGACTGAGAATGTGACCTCGACTCTCTGGCAATAAACACCCGGGGAACAAATAAAACCAGTGCTACTTGTCCCATGTGGTTGCACAGAACAGAGCCAAATGCTGTTTGTGCAAGCTTCTTGTGATGGGACAGGCATCGTCAGATTTAAGTGAGCTTAATGTCCATGTGCATTATTCCTGTTTAATTTCCCAGTGCCATCTAAAATAAGCAAAAGGAGCATGGTGATTTCCATCTTAGGAAAAATGAAAGATGCAGCATTTGGCGTGCAGTACCTACAATTGGGTGAGTGCCTCTCAAGTAGATGAAGTCACCACGAGTATTTGTTTTGTTCTTTTCATTTTAATTTTTTCAAATTCACATGGGTTTCAGGAAAAACCCATAGTGTAGAGCGGCATACAGGGTGCCCAGCTGGGAGTGCTTGGCACCATGCCGGTCATGATTTTGCATTCAGAACTGTTGCTTTGTCTGCCTCATGCTCGTTAGGCAATGCTAATCCCTGTCCCTGTCTCCTTGCTGCCTGGCTCGGTGACCTTGTTGAGTTGTAATGTAATTTTGCTAATTTAACAGATGCTGGTAGCATGTCGCACTTCCTGTGCTAGGATGAGCGGCCCGTCCAACCTCACTGGGCTGCAACCAGAAGCATCCAGCTTTAGGACCGCTGGCGGGTATGAGACCATAGCATCAACTGAATTGGCCAAGAAATTGCAGCTGAAGTGTTGCTCCAAGATGAGGAATCAGACTTGAACCTTTCCCTTGTCCTATGGGAACAAGGATTTAATCCCATCATAGGGGCATGAAATAAGGTTGAGTTTGTTTTCTTTGTCGTAGATCTCAGTCATGCTGTTGGGCACTGGTGTTGCAGAATAGACATTTTAAAAAAGCATTTCTGGGCATGGAAAGTGTTAAAGTTTAGAGTTAATTCACTAGAGCAAAGCGTTTGGAGCATAGCTGGTGGGGCACGGTGTTCCCCAAAGAAATGGTAGCTCACTGCTTAAAGCCAGCTTCAGTGCCAGTGCTGATGATTAATGCCTGGAGATCCCAGTGGTCTTGGAAGCAATATAGTTAAGTAAAAGGCAGTGGGTTGGTTAAAAGGTCTTAAATCAGACTAATGCTAGCAAATGTCACTTGAAAGAGAGGGATTTAGAGGGGGGGAAAAAAAAAAGAAAAAGAATAATTTAAGAATAAATTCAAAGGAGGAAAAGCGGACAATGGCTACAAACTAATAAAATATCTGCAAATGAGAAAATGAACTTTCTCAGATGGAAGTTTAATCACAGAGTGGATTTGATTGTAACGAGGAGAATTCTAATTACCACTTGACCAAGGAGAGTTTCCTTGCCTCAGCAGCGCATGGCTGCTGCAGCCCAGTACTGAGCTTGAGGGGATGATGCTGGGGAGGGAAGGGAGGCCAAAATGGTTGCCCTACCTCTAATTAACACGGACTCCGCCGAAAATGGAACCAGGTTCACTTTGAGAATAACATTTGAGAATGTTTTGTGAGTGAATATGATGATAGCATTGCACAAGGGCATCTTCCTCAGCAGTACAATACTGCTGAGAGATGGTCCTTGTTGGGTTTTCATGGGGCTCCTCAACCCAGGGCTCCTATGGGTGGGTTTGGCTTAGGAAGACTTTGAGGACAGCTGTGGGAAGCTGCTGAGCTTGTGCCACAGCTTCAGTTATGCTTCTGGCTCATCTAAGGCCAGAAGGGTCAAATGAAAGCAGGAAAAAACAGTTATTAATATGTCAGTGGCCAGTAAAAGAACACCACTGCACGTGTCGTATTTTCTTTAGAAAATTAGTTGGTATTGGTATTTTAGTCCCAAGAAAGAATCAGAGGAGGAACGCCAATAAAAATCCTAGCTGTTGTTTGTAGCTGAGAATTACGAATTCTTTCAGGAGCTGGCTGACCGTGTGGCTGGACTTCCAGCTTTATTTAGAAACAATTACAGCCTCCTCAGAGCCCAAAATATGTCTGTAGCTTCCCTTTAATAAGTAAATATTTTTCTCAGTTATTCCCCTGCTGAATTGGTTGTTGCTTGCTTCCTTATTTTTGTTATAGATGCAATTCAAGCTGGGTTTGTTTGATTCGTATGTTCTGTTTCTTGTCTCTATTTATGGTATTGAGCTCCTGGATTCTCCAATGGCTTCATTAGAGTATTTTGGAAAATGAGCATGTTCAGCATTATTTTTTCTACCTGCCCCACCGAAAGGGAAAATAAAAAAGAAAATGAAAAAGAAAAGGTACAGTAGAACAGTGCTGAAGTGTGCTGTAAGTGGCAGTGGTAGAAAGGAAGGAAATGGTCACTGCATACAGTGGTATGCAGAATGATGCCAACGACAGTGATCGAGTTCCCATTTTAGTATTCTATCCACTGATGGTTCTTAATTTTTTTTAATTAAGATGAGCATAATATTTGAAGTATCTACTACATTTAAAATTGCTGCTGAAGTGCTTGGTGGCAAAACTTGCATTCTGCCTCCTTAATTTGTTTTCTTAATAGTCAGTTTACATCCATTTTGCTTCCTCTGTATTTTAGATACGTTGTTCGCTTCATCTTGAATGCTCTTGTGGCTTCGTGTGCCAGGAGGAGATGCCTTGCAAATATGTCTTTGTGTCAGCACTGGAAGAGTTAATAAGATGGGGGCTTAAAAAAGAAAAGAGAAAAAAATCTTTATTTGGCAAGAATATGCAGTGTAGACTCAGCCTGTGCTACACCTCCAGCTTTTTGTGCCAGTGGAGGCATGTGGCTCGTGGGAATTAAGCAAATAATTGTGCAAACACTGGGGAGAGTCACTGAAATTATTCAGCAGTCATTTTTTGCTACTTTAAGATTAATTTGTAAATTTGCTCTTGACAATCATTTGTAGAATAACCATAACCCTGGAATATTTCAGGTCACGGCAAGATAGTAGTTTAAACATGTTGAGCCTGGTGAAATGAAAAGTCAATCAGAACAGAAGTATGATTTCTCTGGTATTCTATATTATTTTGAGAAGGATGGATCAGGAGAATTAGAAAACAGAAGCAAGTCCCTGGCATCTTCCATGTGTCTACTACTATTGTACTCAGTAAGCTGTAATTCTAGGAACTATCTGAGAGCATAAATACTTCATTTTTATATTTGGAAATACTGTCTTTTTTTAATTATCTCAACTATTAAACAAAGAGCGATGAGACGTGCTTTTATACTGTGTATTTTTACAGCAAAGTATTTAAACTGGCCAGTTGAATAATTTCATGGTGCATTAAGTTCAGTAAGATCTTTTTGTATGCATCATTTTTAGTGCTTTCTAGGTCTTTGACCATAAGCTTTTTAATTACCATTTGAAGAAATGTAAAATGAAACTTAAAAATACCTTTTCGGTCATTTGGCTTCATCTGATTTAGTGTTTTTCAAATGACATAGTTGGTGTCAGTTGGTGTTTTATATGGAAATAGACAGATTGCCTTTGGGATAACACTGTCCATCATTCACCAAAAGACATCAAAAGCAGTTGCCATGTGAAGAGAAGAGGTTTTATCAGGGTAGAAAGTTTAATCTCTGGGAGCAGAAGAGCTGTGGTAATTTCAGCACTCATAGTGAGTCATTAAATCAAGATGGGAATGGTTTTCCATTGGCTCATGGTGCCAGGATATCAATGCTGATGTGTGGGCTAGTTTGGGGAATGGGCACTCCAGTAGCAGGGGGAGCCCGGGGTTGGGGCTCTCTTGTCCACCATTCCCACACAGGGGATTACTTTTATTATCTCATGACATTTTTTGACATTTAAATGCTTTTTCATCCAGACTCCTGTTTTGACCAGATGAGGCAGTACTGAAATTATGGCTGTTTTCTAATGAAGTTTTTGTCAAACCTAGCATGGTTGGATATTGAGCAATCAGCATTTTCAGCAAAGGGGGAAAAAAAAAGAACGAACTGATGAAAAAGATTCTGGAGTGGGTGTAGTTTAGAGCTACAGCTGAATCTTGGCAGCCCTGGGATGCTTTCCTTGGAGGTGTTCTTCAGGTTAGACCTCCACATAAATAATGGATGAGTTGTGTTTTTGGTGCTCTCTCTCCTGCAGCCTTATTAAATACAAA
Source organism: Pavo muticus (assembly GCA_016647715.1). Taxonomy (NCBI): domain Eukaryota; kingdom Metazoa; phylum Chordata; class Aves; order Galliformes; family Phasianidae; genus Pavo; species Pavo muticus. Next base: position 470,239 of record JACDJE010000146.1, on the reverse strand, counting down.
TAACTTGCTCTTAAATTTGAGAAAGGAAAGGAAAAAATTAAAGCTGATGAGTCTGTCATATGTCTTGGAGAAAAAAAGGAAAGGGTAAATGGAAGAGCTGGTTTTCCTTCAGCTGTGAGCTGCTGTCTCCTTCCACCCATCAACTAGCTTCCATCACGTTTTGTAACAATACTTTCATACTTCTTAATTTTATTTTTGATTTATCTGCTCTTAAATGGTTATAATAACCATTACATAACCATATACATATAACAAAATAAAGCAGGTCTGTTTTTGAAGTAGAAGTAAAAGTTTAGGTGAGCAGTTCACACCATAAATGTTCCTTGGGAATGAGCGTAAACTTCTGTGGGTTGTCCTGGTTGAAGATGCATGCAGATGGCTTCCCTGTTGTCTAATTGTGTTTTTAATTGGATGATAGCGAAGGGGTTCTCATTTGTACAATACGTTTACTAATTGCTGAGTGTCGTGACTGAGCTGATTAAGAAATGAAATCTGAAAAAGCCAGATCCTCCCCAGGCTGACATTGTTGCCGGTGGGTGCTGAGTCTCTGCTTCTGGTTCAGTAGTAAACATGGAGGTGAGCTGCTGAGCCTGGATAAACGAAATTAAAACTAGGATCTTCTCATTGCTTTACATTTTCTTTGGGATCTGCAGATGCTCTGAAAGCATTTTGTCTGACTTGCTTGCTGAGAGACTTGTGGGCTGCAAGAGGCGAGGTTTTCATTTATTTTGGCCCTTTGTATGTTCTGGGGCTTAAGCCAGTCCTAGAGGACTATAGGTGCTGCTCTACTGCTGTACCCTTCTTATCAAATATGTGTTACTTTTGGGTTGTCTGCTTTAATGAACATAAAACAGAAGAAATAAAATACGGAAAATGTGAAACTTAGAGTCTTGAGCTTGGAAGTCATCTCAAATATAGGAAGGGAAAACTGAACCCTGGTTGTGGCCATGGGACAAGGGCAGGTTTTTCAGCACAGTTGTCTCCGACTTTGGGGCTCCCCTTTTTCATGGCTGTATGGTCCATGGGCTCTATGTCTCAGCTTTAAATCTCCACTACTGTCTTTTTGCTGCTTTGGTCCAATTTCTCACTGTGTCCTCTTCTGGACATCCCATATCACTGCTGTGTCATCATGTCAGTGCTACTTTCAGAGCAACAGTAAAAAAAAAAAAAAAAAAAAAAAAAAAAAGGTATGCTGAAAAATGTTGGAAATTCAGGTTTTTGTTGTTTGCTTATGTGGTTTTTTCTTCCCCTCCCCTCCATTATTGAATTTGAGACCTTTTCATAATGTTGAACTCCTCCTTAATGTTTATTTTTGTGACTGTCTTTATCAGTCTGGGTCTTTCTGGTATCTCACTCCAGCTCCTGGCTTAGAAATGCCTCTGGGTAATTAACACAGTGGTTGGTTATGGACTTGCTGAACAGATACTGCTTTATTCCCTTTCTGTGCTGGTTGTGTTTTTACTTCTCATTCAAGTAGGTGGAATATTCCCCATTTTCTTTTATTATAAGGTAAACAAAATTGCCCCGATCTATCTTCTCCAATTTCAGTTACAATTGTCCTTTGAAACTGAAACTCGAATCTATTTTTAGCTGAAAATCCCTAGAGAAAGTAAGTCTAAAGAAGCCAGAAAACGTTTCAGTGGGAAAGTGATATGTTCAAATAAACCTTACAGAGATAGTGCTCACCCAGCAGATGAAAATATTAAGTCTGGGGATTGTTAGGCGGAAGAATCTTTCTGAATCTCTTTTCTTTCTATCTGTAAGGTAACCTGATTATCACAGTAATCTCTTTTGCTCTGTCAGTTTGAAAAGATAGTATCATCTGTCATTCTGTAGGAAAAACCTAAAACCCTCAAATAATTGTAGGCAAACACGAGCATTCCTTATTTGAGCTTTGGTTTAAAAATGAGAGCAATACTTATACAGCCAGAAGCATATTCTGTATTTTGTGCTTGTATATAAAAATAAATATAAAATATACATAAAAACATAAATATATGTAGTGGAAGAGCAAATACACTGGCACAAGGTTTATGTTGTGTGCAGTTTCTGCAGATGATATCAGGGCTGTTGGGCCATTACCTATTAAATACTTCATCTTCTTAGCAAACATCTACCAAGGAGCACTGGCACAGCCTGAGTGTGCCCAAGCACGTATCTGCCAACACATACATTTGTCTTCTAGAAGTGGACATTGAATGTGCATAGAACTAAACCATTGGAGAGCACCTAGAGGTGTGAAGTATATTGAGAGGTGGTGGATGCCCTGTCCTGGAGATATTCAAGATCAGGCTGGATGGGGTTCTGAGCAATTGATGGAGCTGTAGGTGTCGCTGTTCATTTCAGGGCAGTTGGACTAGGTGACTTTGAATGGTCCCTTCCGACTCCACCGATTCTATGACTTCACTCCACCACTTAAGATGCCTATGGTACTAAATGAGAGGAACTCTGTTATCTTCAGTTTGGCAGCCTGTCCTGAGACAGCCACCAGCAATAACCTGTATGATGAGTTAACTTACTTAGCAGGGAACCCATTTTCTGCCTGCCGAGTAGAGGATACCTGACAGACTGTATTAGGTAAGCATTTTGTCAAGGCATCTGAAATCAGCATTGTGGCAGTGCTGAGTGCCTGTCCCATAACCAGAAGTCTTCAGCAAGAAGCACACCATATACAGACGTTTGTCCTCCAGGAGCATCTGGCCAGTGCCAGCTCTCTCCTGTCCTGCCTCTTGTGTCCCACTTGCACATATCCCAGGGCATCCCTGGAGTACCTGATACAGCTGTGGGGGCTGGTGAGCAGTGGGGCCTTGGCTGTTCTGGGCAGTCCAAAGGGTACACGGTGCCCAGTATGGGACTGCGGGCCTTTGGCCACTGTCAGTAGAGCTGGCACCCTTTTGGCAGCCAGGGGGACACCTGCGTGCCACTCTGAGTGAAGGCAACTGTCAGCACCCTGGGTAGGAAAGTCCGTTCTGCACTTGTAGTAATGCTTCAAGCAGAGGAGGGGCCATCCTGGCCCTGTTAGATCAGTGGAAGCCAGAGCACAGCTTCAGGTGTGTGCAGGAGGGTTGCTGTGCCCATGACTTCCTTCCCATGTCCAGAAGAGACTTAGTGGCCAAATCTGAACCTCCAAGGAGACTGGTGAACCTCCATGGCAGACCTTTTTAGATACTACCTCTTTAAGTCATGCTTGTTCTTCCTGTGCAACAGCTCAACAGGCCAGAGCATAATGGGAGTGATAATAACACAATTAAGCAAAATCGAACTTGCAGGAAGTCAAAAATCAAAGGATACAGTTTCCCAAGGAGACAAGAGATTACAGCTACTTCCATTTCTGCTTGGTAGTGAGTGTAGCTGGAGGTCTCTGTGGGCTGCGGATAATATTGTCACAGATTTTGCTGGCAGGTGTTGACCTCTAAAGACAGAAAGAAAGCTCTCATGGCCATCTCTGAGCCTTTCACTCTAGGAAATGGCTTTCAGCAATGCTTCAGACAAGTGTTCCCTCTTCTTTCAAGTCTGTGAGCCACCCGGATGGTGTACTTGGGGGATTAGTGAGTGAATGTATATTTTTGTTTGACCTGATTGTGATTTATGCCTTCCTTAGGTGTAGAGTAATTTTACAGGCTGTTGCAATGGATTAAATAATCTATTGTGATAGCATGCACGGCTGTGTGAAGCCATTCTCTACCATATAATGGCATACACCAATTACATGTGTTTTCTTAAGGATTCCTGCCTACTGCTGCAACTGTTCTGTACTCCAGTTCTTACCCCAGATCTGTGGGATTTGGGAATTGATTCTTCTAAATACCTAAAGCTGGAACTCAGTAGATTGTTATGAATTTAATCAATGAATAGACATTCTTGTGTAATGTGCTGGGTATGAATTGCTTATTTTCTGATCTTGATTTGCTTAATTAAGTAATAATACGAAAGGAGGCGTGTTTCCCAAGATCACGATGCTTTGGCCAAATATTTGCAATGCGTTTTGTAATGAATTACAGATGTATCAAATTTAATTCAGTTCAAATAATATCCTGCTTCTTCATGCTCATCTCATTTTCTCCGTTATTTCTGAGGCCTGGGCAGGTTGCTGAGATTGGCAGCACACAAAGTGGGGAGGAGCTGCTTTTCGAATCAGTGGCTGCAGCTTGAATTCCTTTGCAAAGAGCGGTCTCTCTTATTTTAAGCTGTCAAAACAGCGTTTGACTGAGCCTGCAGTTAGCAGAGGTGCTGCGCTATGTGGGGAGTAGCTCTGAGACTCAAGTCAGAGCCACATCTTTTCCCAAACCAACAGGAATCCCCATGCTGTGCTCACCTCCATTCCTTTTTGGAATGGCTTGGAAACTCCGAATTCTGATACTGTTTTGGTGATATAACTGTGAGCTCCCTGTGAACAAATCAGACCGATTTACTCGTTCTCACAATTAAGCCAAAACATGTTTTGCTGAGTTGCAGTCCAGCGTGACATTTCTGCAGATCATACGAGTTATCTGGGGAGGGTGAAGCTCATTAATTGTCCATCTCGTTATTGCTATGAGTGTCTGTAATGCTGTCATCTTGTGTCAGCCACTAGATGTGCTTTGTTGCTCTCAGGAAGCACAAAGGGAAAGGTAGCTTAGGAAAGCAAAGCTGCTGTCAGTGGGATTTGAGGCGCTACTCCGGATCAAGGGGAAAAACAGTTCAACATAGTGGGGACCTGCCAGCAAAGTTAGTGTCAGAGGAGTCCTGTATAGGACTTCCCCTTAAAAGACTCTTAATGACTTGAAGGGAATGAGTGAGAGATGCTGAATGTTCTTTGTGGGAAGAAACCAAGCTCTTACATGGAGAGAGTGTTGGGATGGTTAACAATAACAAAGAAGTAAAGGAGAAGAGAAGTCAAACGTGATGCAGCCTGAAAACTTTTTATGGTATTTTCTCTGATCAGTGTTTAGAGTTCTTGAAAGATGTGTGTGCATGGAGCTGCAGACGGGCAGCTTTGAGCTGTGCAGTGGACGCACAAAGAATATTGATTGGCTGCAGCTTTCACCAACCTCAGCACTAAAATTCTACAGGGTCCAGAATTTCAAATGGACAGAGTGTTCTGGAACACTTCCTGTCATGGATTAATCACAAACCCGGGGTTTCTTTAACAAAAGGCACCAGGGCTTCTCTTTCCAGCAACCTTTTTGTCTGTAGGAGCAATGCTCTGCCTTTGTAGAGGCCATTTTCGTGTCATTTCTGTGTTTGGTGCTGTTCATTCGGTGGCTGGAGGCCTTGGAGGGTGGTTCTCAGCATCTAGTGTACTCTCAACCACGTCTCTTTGCAGTCATTGCATTTTCTTAGTGCTGAGCTTCTCTCCTTGGATTTGCCTGCCAGATGTTTCCTATTCCAGCCATATTGGGTCCCATTACCACCTTGAACATTGACTTGAGGTGGAAATGAATATTGCAATTATATCATTTATTTTTGCATAAATTAGTGTCATTTTCTCTTAAATACCCTGCCGTTTTGGACAAGTGCAGTTTATTAAAAACTAATGGCGGTGCATACATTTCTGTATGCAGGGAAGGAAGGCATCTTCGTGACTTGAACTAAAGCAGTGTGCTGCTTTTGGGGCTCCTTGCCTCAGTGCTCCTGCAGTGCTGGGGTAGGAGCGGGTATTGGAGGTTAGCTGGGGTTAATGGGAGAGTTGTGTTGGGGTGTCTTGGCAGGGGGCTGCTCCTCTTGGTCCACTGCAAAGCCAGGTGGGGATTTTGATGAGGGATTGCATTAACATCGTGGCTCCATCTGCCTGCGAATCATGCTCAAAACAAGGAAAAAAGATCTTTGTCTAGGGTCAGGATTGCTGTCACTCGGTTTTTAAGATGTTTTTGCTTCAGAGGGAAGGAGAGGCAGCTCCTGCATTTGTGAAGAGTCTGAATCTGCTGGGGTTGGGCAGTGCTGTCCTCTGTAGAGCATTAGATTTATGGAGAGCTCCCATCTAAAGTTTGATGAAGGCGTTTTGGTGGAAGAACTGCAGAAAGCAAGCAGAGGGCACAACGTTGCAGTATGTGGATGGAGAGTCGCTGTTTCTGGGAGCCTGGTGCATATATGCAAGTGTTAAATCCTACTATGTAGCATCCTTAAAAAGTGCTAGATGTTTTCTTTAGGAATCATGAAGCATGTAACATCATTATGTTCTCCTAAGGGTTTGTCTGGCAGCTCACTGTGAAATGACTGAAGGAGAAATAACCAAAATAACGGCAGGGGAGGAAAAGCAGCAGTCACCAAATTGCTGACAACTTTGTAGCGTAGTCCCTTGAAACCTGTGGCTCTTTTCCCTTTTCCTGGCCAGTGACCAAGGTTTAATGCCCTTGAGGACAACAGCATGTGGTCAAATTGTGATTGGGACTCAGTAACTGCCTCAGGCTTCCAGTTGCTGCTGGATTTTGGGATGTCTGAGGGTGAGCCAGTCCTTGTAGTACAAGTGTTTGCTCATTCTCCTGCCATTAGCCATTTTTTAGGCTAAGAAGCATCCTTGCTGCTAACCAGGAGCAGCAAGAAGTTGCAAGGTAAGTGTTGCAGACAGTGGGAAGGAAATCTGTGCTACGCAAAGGGCAAGAAAATAAAAGAAAGAGGGTGAAGAGAGAAAGGTATTCACATAACCAGTGGGTTAATAGGGCACAATGCGTAACTCCTCATCTTCACTCTCTTGATTTGAAAAACAAAACAGCTTCCAGCTCATCTGTGATATTAGTTTTTATACGGATACCTTTAATCCTATAGTTTCCATTTTCAGAGCAAACAAAGACGTGTTTATCTTTCTTATAAGCCCTTTTCCTATCCTGCATGCTATATTTTTGAAGCTAACAACCTAGATACTCAGAAGGCAGAGGCACAGGGTGCTAATGACAGCTTGTTGGAGGCATCTCCTCCTGTTGTAGGGCTGTGGGCTGAGTGCCCCAGCAGGGCAACATCCCTGCCCAGCCTTATGGGGGAGCTGGTGGCAGTGCTGTGTGCACATGTCCAGGTAGGGCTGGCTGACCACCACAGGGACTGGCTGCTCCATGCAGGTATTTTCAGTTGTAATGATATCTTTCTGTTGTTCTCTGTTGGCTGTGGCAGAAGTTTGGCTGTGTATTTTACTGGAGAAGTGACCATTTTGCTGTAAGAGATGCAGCGTTCCACATATTTAAAGGAAGCCCATGGCCATCCCCAGCAGGTGAACATCTCTCCACTGTAGCGTAGTTCCTCCCAGTGCCTTGGCCTCTCCCTTCAGCTTTTAAGTAGTGGATGTCCTGAAGTGCCTTCAGGAACCATTCTGGTTAAGGAAAGGTTTTGCATTACAGAAAATGAAAATAGAATGCAGTGCTGTGAAAGGGATGCTAATGCTCTGAAAACAGGGTTGAATGTTTTATGTAGCAGTTCCAGAAACAAGAGCAGCTGTAGCAAAAGCTTGGAACTATGGGAAATTTTCCAATGTTTTCTCAATCTTTCTCTTTTATTTTAAGTACTTTCTCTTGCTCTGTTGTCCTATTTTGTATTGGTATGCTTTTCTCCTTCTCCTCATTTCCCAGCTCTTCCTCTCCCCTTGCCAAAAGATGCCCTAATGAAGTATTGCAGAACTGGCAGTTTTGTGCAAAACCACTTGAAAGAGCACTTGTACCTGTGTTATACCCTCAACCCATCCATATGACTGAAGCCCCATACCTTGCTTTGCACGTGGCATGGGTCTCTTCCATCCACAGTGGTGGGGCTGAGCTCCCAACAGCAGGTCAGCCTGCCTTGACTCCTCCTCCTCCTTTCAGAGCTCTTTGAGCTCTTTCCGCCCTGCCAGCAGTGGTCTACGGAAATAACATGGCTCTCAGCAGTCACTCCTGCTGAACTCCTTGGCATTATTCATTTTGGTGAAGCAGAGCCTGTGTGTACAAGTTCGTAAGCTTGGTGCTTGCAATCTCTTTGTGCAGTGTAGCGGCAAGGGATGGCTGCTCTGGGCCAGGATTCCTGTGCAAGGGAAATGCTGTTTTTGGTTTTCTGGAAGAAATGTGGAGTGTATCTGTGTGGATGGATGGCATCCCAGATCTTCCAAATTCAGATCCCTGGGTGATAGATGAAGAAAGAACTAGCAAAATATTGGCAGTGCTCAGACAGCAGAACCGTGGGGAGAATATATTGCCTGGATTTCAGAGCTTTCCTTTGGGCAGCTCTGGTTTGGGGTGGTTCACACCAGGCCCATCTCATGGTCCTTGAGCTTGACCTCAAGAATAAACCCTTCCTGTGACTGAGCATCCTCTTAGTATGTAACCTGGGGAAGGATGCTGCCCACTCATGGCAAGCCTTCTCTCTGTCCTATATCATTTTCCAAGTCTGCATTCTCTTATGTTTTCTTTTTTTTAATGTTGCTGAAATTAGTGCAAAGATTCAGTGTCTGTGTGCCTAAAGATATATATGTGTATGCATTTATATATGTATAAATGTAAGTATGCATTTAATCTGCCTGGTCAAAATAGTTTTCGAACACATCTGTTGCTGAACAGATGCTGTCTGTGTTGGTCGATTTGGCTGTTGTTGGCCTTCTGTGCTTGATGTTAACATAAATATTTGAAGAGTAACGAAGATCTGATTGCTATGGTATAATCGAATGTAACGTAGGGGAATCCCAGTGGTTTGGCTTACTCTGAGTGCCACATACCCCAGAAACATAACTCCTGCTGTTTGCAGTTCAGTTCACATCTTAAAGGGAAGGAATCAGCTGCATGGATGTCTTTGCTGGCACTTGGGAGCAGATGTTGGCTGCTTCAAGGGGCGTGTGTACACAGATTAACCTCTGCCAGCTGAAATGATGCTTAGCAATGGAGAGTAGGCAATATTTATAATAAAAAAATAGTACTGTAAAATATTCAAAAAGTGAAAGGTAATCCAAGAAAAGGAGTGTAAGAGCATTTTGCACTATTTAAGAACTTTTCACATGCGAAGCTTTTACACAACTGCAAGATTGTTTTACTGCTTGTTTTAAAACCTTTGGAACATAATTTGTTGTATAAATAATGCAATTATTCCTTGCACTTGCTTTTGTAATGTAGAGATAGCTCAACTGTGGTTAATTAAAAGTGGTTACGTGAGTGGAGGAAACGATATCAGTAGTCATACAGATACGGTTGGCTTAGATGGGATTCCTCATTTGTGGAATCTCCAGGAGCTTCACCAGAGGTGTAAGTACTGCTGTCCTCACTTGAGACATCTGTGCAGAGAGCTTAGGGGCTTTGCTTTGCAAAGTGCTGACCTCTCTCCACAGCAGACTTCATGGACACCACGGCTTTCCAGCAGTCATGCAAATTGGATCAATGTCATAAAATAGGAGGCAGTACTTTCAGAGCAGCTGAAAGTACAGTGCCTCAGTTAATTTAATTACTGCCCTTTCCAGTAAGTGGATCCATTTTAAAGCTAATGGATTTCCAGCAGGATCACATTTTCTCCCTGACACTTGCTGCTTGTTTCTTTAGAGATGATTTAACCTCTGTAAAACTGGCCTCTCTACTTGCCGTTCTTGATTATATAGCTACTTAACAAGCCATATTAAATTCTTGGGGAAAAAAAGAAAGAAAAAATCAAATCAGGAAATTGGGCACTAGACAGTAAGAAGTTAAACACTTCTGGTTGTTTTTTCAGTGCTGTTTTCACTGATGAGAAGTGTATGTAATCAAGTTATTTCTGAATTATCTTCAAGCTGGGAGAAAAAGAAAACTTGGGATAATGAATAATTTGAAACTAACTACACGGAGACACCGCTATAAATGATGGCCCATGACTTTGCCTTGTATCACTCAGTCCCTGCCTTCCCAGCTGGACTCTTTGTTTTTGCTTTTGCTGTGGGTGCAGTCTGCCACATGGTGGATGTGTGAAGGTGTGGATGGAGATGATGCTGTGGGAGGAGGGAGTCTTTGCTCTCGTTTCAGCAATTCTTCCACAGAAAAACAGCAATTTTGGGTTCTGTGCAGCAGATTCAACCTGTGGTGGGCACACAGGCTGGTGGGGAGCTGATCGGTGAAAGCTGGTGTGGTTTCCTGACCCTAGCAAGTGTCACTAACCAAGAAGAGTCAAGGCGTGCGGTTATGGCAGTGTACTCTGGGGCTGAGAGGGCTGGTGTTTAGCAGTCTTTCTAAATCAGTGTGTCCCTGAGGATGGGGGAAGGTGCTTGTGCCCTGAAGGCCAGAAACAAGGACAGGGCTCCATCACAGAGTGGCCACAGGTAGCAGAGATGCTGTTGGGACTTCCTCTGTACTCGGTTAGGGCTGGAGAGTCTGAGCTGGTAAATATGCACACACTGAGTCCTCAGCCATGATCCCTGTTGCATCCTTAGGTGTTCCTCCATCCAAAATACTCCCCAATGGGTCTTCCTGGGAAGCAAGGCCAGGGAAAGCCACCCTTCTCTCATTGTGTTGAGACGAACAGTGAGGCTTTCTCCCTGACCTTGCTTGCTTTCTGAGAGGGGAAAGGTGTGCTCGAACATCCCAGTGCCCAGGGAAAGGGTTGATTGGGAAGGACCGGGTCCCACAGGCCAGGGAAGGGCAGGCAGTACTGTGCAGTGCTCTCAACAGCTCTGGCACCATGGGGATGCAAGAACTAACTGAAGTTTCTTTCTGATGTCCATCATTTTAAGGTTGGCTTATGCCCTTGAAGTGAAATGTCTTATATTTGTAATACAGCCACGGTAATTTTGTTTTAAAAGTACCCTGTTTGATTAAGAACTGGCCATGAAGGCAAATGTCACATCTCCAGGTGGAGGCTTGGCCTGGCAGAGGTCAATGAGAAGTTTCCATTCAGTGGGGCTTCCCCTCTGACCAGGGCACAGGGCTGCTCTGCTGCATGGCACGGCCCATTTGGCACCGCAGGAATGTCAATTTGTTTTCTATTACTGACATACAGTTGTCCTTTCCTTTATTGCGGTAATAACTTCTTACAAATACCTTTTTAAGAAAAAAAAAAAGTATGGAGAACGTTGGTTTCATCTTAATTTTGTCTTAACCTTTACAAAATAGATTAAATTACTCCTGAAAGTAATACAGCAGCCTTACTCACACCGAGCAACTCTGGCCAGTCAAGACAAGCTATGCCCCTTGTAATATTCGTTAGAGCGTGAAATGTGAAGAGCACCTGACCTGCAGCAGGAATACAGGCCTTGGGTGCATTTCAACTGCAAAAATGTGGTGCAGCATGATGGAGAAGTGCAGAAGCATTAAAACAATCCAGTTGTTTAACTAGACGTCTCTGCCACCCCAGCAGGTTTTCTTTTTCACTTGTAAATCTGTATAGGATCATGGAATCACTAAGGTTGGAAAAGACCTCTGAGATCACCCAGCCCACCCCACCATGCCCACTGACCACGGCCCTTAGTGCCACATCTCCACAGTTCTGGAACATCTGCAGGGATGGTGACCCCACCACACTTTGGGCTGCTGTGCCACTGCACTATCACTCTTATAGAGAAGTAATTCCTAATATCCAACCTGAACCTCCTCTGGAGCAACTTAAGGCCATTCCCTCTGGTCCTATCTAGTCCTATCTATCTACTGATGCTGTATTGCAGTGCTTTATCATCGTCTTGTGGCACCAAATCATCAGAGAACATGGAGGAAGCAAGGTGTTTTACATCCAGGATAAAGAATTGCTTTTCCTGAAGTCTGTGGCTATACTCTGTCTGACTTTGTGCTGGTCCTCAGGGCAGGGCTGTAGGAAGGGCAATACGGCATAGCTCTCTGCTTATGACAATTGTAGGCAGCAACCTGCGTCTGTTAAACTGTTCCCTAGCAGCACAGATGGATGTTTTAAGCAAAGTGAAATAGGAGAATTCTTGTTGTGTTGATGCGTTTGAGTCAGTTATGGACAGAGCGCTGATTCTGGGTGATGTTCGATGGAGATCTTTGGCATGGAAAATGGTGGGAGAGCTACTGGGGTTCCCCCCTGTGCTGCACTTTCGTGCCTGCCAGGGCCAACTGAGCCTGCTCCCAGCCTCACATTTGTCATCCTGGCCCTGTTTTCCCCCAGAACTGCTATGCAGCTCTTCTTGCCTCTCCTGGTAAAGAGTTGGCAGTGTGCTTTGCTGTAATAATTGGGGGTGATGCACTGGAGGAGCTGATTCAGCCGTGGAAGAAAATAAGTGGTTTTGTTGATTCTTTTATTCTTTTTTTAAGTGAAAAATAAAAGAGAAATCTCAAGGGAGAATATAGGCTTGTTTGTTCATCAGCCTTTTTAGTACCTTTCTGCAATGTTTTTTTTTTCCCCCTCTATAAAAGCAGGCTGCCCCAGCCCACGAGGCTGCTTTATTAGCAGGAGTCAGGGGGATTGAGACAGCAATGTTGTGTTGCTGTTGTTTTTAATAAATAAACATAGGAGGTCTGGTTGTAAACAACTGGGAACAACCGATGCTGGGGACGGGTGAGGACGGCAGGCATGGAGCTCAGGCTGTGGTTCCTGAGCCCTCCTTTGAGATGTGCTGTGGTGTTTCTGTGACCCCCTTGTTTTAGAGCCTGGCTCTATGGTTTAACTTCTTAAAGTGCTTTCTGTAGAAAAAAGTCAGATTCTGGTTTTATTTATATATATTTTTATATGTATGTATGGTCATATTTCTATTGGCAATGGCCAAAATGGACCTGGGGTACTGGTGGATGGCAGCTGGACATGAGCCATCAGTGTGACCTCACAGCCCAAAGCCAACCGTACCCTGGGCTGCATCAAAAGCACCGTGGCCAGCAGGGTGAGGGAGGGGATCTGCCCTTCTGCTCTGTGATGTGAGACCTCATCTGCAGTACTGTGTCCACATGTGTAGTCCTCAGGATGGGAGAGACACCTCAGGTCAGGCTGGATGGGGCTCTGAGCACCTGATGGAGCTGTAGGTGTCCCTGTTCGTTGCAGGGAGTTGGACTGGGTGGCTTTAAGGGTCTCTTCCAACACAAATGATTCTACGGTTCTATGAAAGTACAGCGGTATACGGAGTAACCATCCAGGTCTGTGAAAGAAAATAGCTTCCCCTGGGGTCTACTGGGGAGCAGGGGTGCCAGCTGAGGAGCGCAGGAGCTTGGGCTGAGAGCACCAGTTGACCTCAGGCACTGAATGCCACCAAGTCTGGCTGCTTCTTGCAGGAAAGCTGCCTCGTCTGTCTGCAGTGTATGGCGTGGGCCAAATTAATCGCTAACAGCAGTAGGCACAACTCATCGGCAGTACCCATCAATTATTTATGTCGGTGACAGCTTTAAGCCTGAGTTCTCGAGTTCATTTAAACACCACTCAAATCGATGACATGTTTTGAAATATGGCAAGGAACACTTTCATAGAAGAAAAATCCATAGAGGATTATTAAACGTGGAGAAACTACCTGTGGTTCTGGGGCTCCTTTGGCAAGAGTCGCTGCAGGCCAGGAGAGGATTCACTGAAATATGGCAGTTCTGTCCTAATTGTGTAGTCTTTGCTTGGGCCTCCCCCAGCTGTAATTTATTGCAGGATTATGTTCATACATTAACTTTGATTCCTTCTGTGTTGTGCTGGCTATACCTGAAAGAACTCCTTAGAAAGAGATGAATGACACTGCTCCAACCGCATCCATGGTGGACTTCTGTCGATGCTAGAGTCACTCCAGCAGGGTGAAGCCCTTTGGCACCATCTGTGCCCATTCAGTGCTGCCCCATGGCCCTGGCTGGCAGTGCCCCAGCACCCAGTGCTGCAGCAGTGATTAACTGGTGTGCCCGTGAGGTTTCCCTCTCACAAAGCCCTCTTTCAGCAGATTCCTTATCTGCTATCAAGGGAGTGTTTACAGCAGCTAAAACTCTTAAGTGCCTTGTCTCTGAGACTGATGGTGATAATTAAAGCAGCGCTTTCCAGCCCTCGCCTCTCCTTCACTGAACTGCTGGAAAGTGGGAATGGGGTTGTGTGAGCCAACAGGAAACTGTGGAAATCCATGTTCAGCAGTTTGGTGTGTATTATTTCTTGGGCTTGTTAGTTGTCCTCGCTGCTGGATGCAGATACCTAGCTTGTGAAAACCTCCAGGCAGGGAGAGAATTGCCCAACAATTGTAGGCTGAGGTTTTTTCCTTCTGTGCAGAAAGAAGTCCATCAGCACACGCTGTAATTGAATCAACGTAAGACCTGTGTGTGCTGAGTTATGAAATGACGGGAGGGGTAATGCTGTATTATCTTTGTGTATGGAAAAAAAAAAAAAAGAAAAATCAAATGAAACAACTGATTTCTCCTCTGCTACAATTACAGATGAAATAGCACAGAACAGCATTCAACTATAAAGACAGACACAGGGACCGTGGCTGGTAATCACAGCCAGGATGAGTTTTTCTAGAAGTGCTGTGAAATTGTGCAGTAAATGATGTTACACGAGATGTATTATGCCCTGTTTCAGTAAATAAGCCTCCTGACAAGAGGCCCTACTGAGGCGGTTGCAGATAGCTTCACCACTGCCACACTGGGGCTGGGAGCTGTGTGATGAGGCTCAGCCATTCTGGCAGTGCCAGGATGTGCTGCCGAGGGCTCAGGGACTCACGCAGCTTCTGTTGTGTCTTTTCCGTTTGTTGTCTCCTCAGTCCTGTTCCTTTTTTCTGTCCTCCCATCTTATGGTTCTGTTTCATGGTGCTGCATCGCCCCTGATGGAGGTAAAAGCTGACTGCTGCCTGGCATGGTGTTTGTGGGGATCAGGTTGTCCCCCAGAGGTCCCTGCAGGTTGGCAAAGGTGACAGATGAATGCCGTATCTTGTGAAAGCATCTGCTTGATTCCATGGTAGCAGCCCTCCTTTAAAGGGTTCCTTCCCTGTCTTCAGTGGAAGCAGGACTAAGTTTTGTAGATCTCTAAATGGTGTCTGTGATGACCTAGCTGCTCAGCAGGAGATGGAATGCATAGCCCTGCTCACATCTGCCAAGTTGTGATCTGTGGGGAGGTTTAGCATGGCAGCTGTGTGACCACAGATGTTTGCACCTGTGGTCACACTCAATTTTTGTGTAGTAGCTGAAGGTACGCTGCAATGAGGAACTGCAGAGCAGAGTGGGATGTGCAGGTGGGTTAGCCTCGGTACATCTCAACACAGTGTGGCACAAGGAGGTGACCAACAGCAGTCTAAGCCCAGCAACCGTGTTAAAACCAATTGTAGTAATTCAGCTGCATCCTTGTGCATCTGAGCTTCCAGGCAGTGGGCTATACAGCACTGGTCCCTGTGGAATACGTGGGCTTTGGAGGAAAAGAAGCACTTGCCCTTGGTGTGGAGTGCATGCTTTTGGATGGGCTGTTTGAGAGTAGGAGGCCAGAGCTGCTGCTGCTCCTGGCTACATCTGAGGCTGGATCCAAGGAAGGGATGCCATCCTGAGGGACCTGGGCAGACTCGAAAAGTGGGCCAGCATGAATTGAATGAGGTTCAACAAGGCCAAGTTCAAGGAGGTGCACTTGGGTTGAGGCAGTGCTAGATATGAGTGCAAACTGGTACATTGAGAGCAGCTCTGCGGTGAAGGACATGGGGTTCCTGATGGACAAGATGCTGAGCCAGCAGTGTGCTCTTGCAGCCCAGAAGATTATAGATATTAGGAGGAAATTCTTTACTCAGAGTGGTGGGGCATTGGCAAAGGCTGTCCAAAGAAGCTGTGGGTGCCTCATCCCTAGAGGTGCTCAAGGCCAGGTTGGATGGGCCCTGGGCAACCTGATCTGGTGGGGAGCAACCAGCCCGTGGCAGGGGCTGGAACTGGATGGGCTTTAAGGTCCCTTCCAACCTAAGCCATGAATATATAATTCTATGACCTGGCTTTGTTTTTTAACCCAGGAAGTACAGGGTAACTATGAAAGGAGCTGAACTAAGGCCATCAGGGTCTATCCTCTGGATAAACAATAGGGCAGTTCGTTCACAAAGTAATAATGCAACATGAGCATCCAAATAGTCAGCTCGTGCATGAAGCCACACAGTGCATCGGGTAGAAGCTGGCTCTTTAGCCTCCAATACCTGCATCCGTTACCCAAAAGAGCACTTAGCAGAAGAGGGACTCTTCCCCTGCTGTGCTCAGTGGCTTAGTGCTCACACTGGGAGGGGTAAGCGTGCAGCGCTGTGTCTGAACCCGTTATGTGCTGCTTTGTGGGTAATCACTGGCAGTAGGTGCTCTCCAGGAGCTGAGAGTACATATTATGGTATCATCAGGAGGTTTAATGACAGCATAAAAAACATGATCAATATTCAGTTGACTTGAAATTTCAGTATTCAGTTGTAGTGTTTGATGACATGAAGCAGCTTTCTTCCTTGCAGTAGCTGTTAGCATTGTTGGCTGTGGCATCCTCTTAGCACAGCGCGGAAATGTGAGGCGGTAGCGGGCTGTCCAAATCCTATTTTTGTTGAGACACCCCCATATAAGCAATGAAGGTACATGCTCAGAAATGTTGATCTGCAAACTTCTTTAGGAGGGAGATGTTTAATAAGCACCTACCAATGTAAACAAGTTGAGTTCCTCGAGTCACAGTTGGAGCTGCAACTTTTTCTGCCTTGATTATCAAGGAGTATATTCTGCATGGACAAATTCGCAGCTTACAAAGACATCTGGTTGCTGAATAATATAATTAAAGTAAATACAGCAGAATAGGGTCTACTCCCATGTTCGTAACGAGCAGAAAATAGCTTTTGGGTGAGTGAAATGTGTTGGATGGACTTGTTTTGGGGAGAGCGAGGGAAGAAAGCTATTAAAGCTTGGGGGGAGAAAATGGAGAGAAGGGTTGGGGGCAAAACAAAAGAGCCCAGAGGAGGGGAGTTGAGAGGTGCCCCTACACCAGACTCTGGGGTGATGTGGTGCTCAGAGGCTGTGTGTGTTGAAAGGAGAATGTGTAAGAGGCACATCCTGGAGATGCTGTTGCTGGAGGAGCTGTGATAGCAGCAATAGATCCACATGGTCCCTCAAAACTGATGAAGCACCTGGTTGTGCTTTACTCAAGGTTTAGAGGCTCTTTTTTTTTTTCCCTTGAGTGACTACATAAAGGGTATTTTTCTTCCGAAGCGCTTGGCTTTTCTGTTTTGATGCTTTAGTAAGTTTTAAGCATGGAAAGCCAACTGTCGACAAATCTGTGCAAAGTTACTAAATTTAGTTTTTGGGGACGCACTGCTCACAGGAGCATCTAGGTGGAAAACAGTGAGCTGAGCTCAGCTGACCTGCTCTTTCCAAGCCATGATGCTTCACTAGTCTGCATGGGGTGCTCCAGAGAGGCTTTTTTTGCCCTTCAAGCAATGGACCCATGGTAGTGATTGTGGTAACGGGAGCCATCATCTCCTGAAGGTGCCTTTTCCCAAGGGGAAAACCCAGGCTCTACTGTCTTCTGTTGGTGGGGGAAGAAGGTCTCTCCATGTCTCTGTGCCACTTTGCTCCATAGCAAAGCCAGAATGTCCCTGGGAGAATTGTCAGGCACTGTCTGGAGGATCTCTGCTGAGATGATGAATCACGTGTCTGTCTGCCTGCTGGTCTGAGGCTGCCGATTCAATCCTCATTGTCTCTGCCATTTTACCCAGTAGGAATTGAAGACAGCTCTAGCTCACCTTGTTCCTGGCATCAGCACGTCTCACCCGTTCCCAGAACAGAAAGTGTTTGCTACTTGCCTGCACGCACTGCAATTTCCATGGTGTTGGTTTGGGAGGAGGAAGGCTGGGCAGAGGCGGGCTGTCAGTCAGGGCTGCTGGAGGAGATGCGGCACAGGGGGGCTGCTCTTCCATTTTCTTTACCAACTGTAAACGAAAAATGTGAATGCTGGTTGGTTGCGTTCTCTTATTAGCTGCATCTCCCACAAAGGCATTCAGTGACTCCTTTATTATAAACCTCTTTGCTAGAAAAGATAATGGAGTTAAGTGATCTGCTAGCTGGGAAGAAAAGTGGGTGAGATGATAGTGTCAGAGTGAGGACTGTGGTTTTATGAAAACCAGGCAATACCTATCCTTAGCTTTTATGCAGTAGTATATAAACTTTCATCTATTGTGCTCTAAGGAAGATTTTCCTATCTAATACCCTGCTATTAAATGTATTTTTAGTGCAACCAAAGACAGTGTATTTCTTGACTTACTATAATTTGTTATAGGATTTTTTGTACATCTGGTTACGTTTAGTGATCTGGCGGTGCCCAGGCATTGCACTGATGTGCGGGTTCTCTGGAACAGCAATGTGCAGGAATGCAATAATGTACAGTAACATTAACAGTAAAACTCTCCTGTGAACTTTTAGTAAGAAAGAGACCCAAAGCAGAAACCCAAGCATTCAGCTAACCCCATCCCTAACGTTCCATGAACATGTTTGGAGTTTTGTCCCACTGCTCTTGAGTTGGTATGTGAAGGAGGGTTGGGAGAGTTGGGCTTGTTTAGCTCAGGGAGGCCTCTGGGGTGACCTCACTGCAGCCTTTCAGTACTTGAAGGGAGCTTATAAGCAGGAGGGAGACGAACTTCTTACATGGGCAGATAGCGGTAAGACAAGGGGGAGATTTAGAATAGATGTTAGGAGTTCATTCACTACACTTTATTCACACTTTTTTCAGATTATTGTGAAGTGCTGGAACAGGTTGCCCTCCATCCCTGGCAGTTCTCAAGGCCAGGTTGGATGGGGCCCTAGGCAGTGTGATCTGGTGTGTGGCAGCCCTGCCCACGGTGGGGGGGTTGAAACTGGGTGATCTTCCAAGTCCCTTCTAATCTAAGCTGTTCTGTGATTCTAAGGGAAAACTCTGAAGACCTGTCCCTTCCCTCTGGTAAGAAGTGATTTGGTCTTCCTGTGAGCAGGAGATTCTCAGAGTGATGCTAAGTGGCAGGCAGAGCTGGACTGCAGCAGCGCAGACATAGCGCTGTTTCCCTCACTAACATAATGACGTGCTGCTGAACATCGTCCTTGTGTTCCCATGCACCCTACTGTGTGTAGTGCTGGTTCCTGGGAAGAGCAGACCTGGGAAGTGGTGTTCTGACACATCTTGGGCTTTAGACACTGTGTACTAAGTACATTCTCCACTAGCGTATTCTTGCCTTGAAACCATTGTGAAGACCTGATTTATTTGCTTCTTGAACATGCAGAACTGTAGCATATGTGAAAACATATGTAAGAAATGTAAGGTGCCGTGTTTTGTTCTTTTTAATGGGGTTGGTTGCACTCATAATGGAGAACATTTGTTTCTCTGATGTCCCGATAGCTCCTTGAGCTGCGTGGAGGAAACAACGTGCCTTTGGGGACAAACATCTGAAGATAAATTAATTTTTCGTGGTGTTTGTGCTGCAGACACAGAGGGGTGGAAATTGAGCATGCTGCCCCTGGAAGCTGTCTGTGTGAAGCCAGCTAACCGCTGCAGAATAGGACTCAGGGCCTCTGGGCTCACTGTGTGTTTTGAGCAGAAGTTGGAACAAAGGGTGACACAAAAAGTGCTTGTTTGGTGAACGGTCTTCCTGGTCATACTGTGGCCATGGGCTTCACTGCATCTGGTGGGCTTTTGCTTTTGGCTCAGCGGTGTAGAGCTTTGCTGTGAAGAGACGTTTAGAGACAAACACTGGTCCTGGAGCCAGTCTAAATTTACAGCTGTGTCACAAAAGAGAGTTAAATTCAAATGTGTGTCCAGTGCTTGCCATTTCAGTAGGCTGCAATCAGCTTGAATTGGTATTACCTGAATAAATCAAAGCGCTGAATAGCACATATATTTCTTATACAGCAGAGAGCACATTGTCTAAGGGTGAAAACTGCAGAGCCTCTGTCTGGTGCTATTGTAGAAGATCAGATTTTGGTATATTGACATATCCAAAATGGAATGTGCTTGCCACAGCAGTATACGAGCTGGTAAGTTACTGTGATTGCACACACAGATCTCGTAATCTGTCAAATGCCTACTGAATGGCCATACATAGCCTCATCTGCCCAGACTGGCCCTACCATGTGGTTGTGGAATGGCATTCTTTATAGTAGTTAAAACAGGCAATCAGTTTGATATGGCCTCATTCAGTATTGGGACAGGTCAGCCTGGAGTTACACCTCACCGATAGTACATGTTTGTTTTTGCTAGGGAAAGGGATTATCTCTGGCTGTCTCTGACTTTCTTGTGCTAGGACATGTCCAACAATGCGTTGTAGGGGGATGAGGGAGGAGGTCTCTTTTTGTGCTGTCTTTTCACTACACGCAGTATTTTACTGCTTGCCTTCCCCTCTGCTTATTGCTGCTTTTCTACAAGATACTCTGAAAACATTCTTACTAAATCCACGTGATTTGATTTTGTTGGGGAAAACAAACTGCTTCCCATCTTACACCTCCGTCAGTTTCTTGGAGCCTTTCTTTTTGCTCGCATTTGCAGTTCTTCTTGCAGACATATAGTGAGATAATCGCATCTCTGCTTTCCTCGTCCCTTTTCAGCTTGCCATGATTCTTCTGCTGCTGTCCTGCCTCATTTGCTTCTCCCTCTGATTCTCCTCATTAAATAAATTGCAGCTGGAATGTCCTGTCTGATGAACAGTAAATTGATATATTGCAGCCCGAACTTCAAAAAGGTAAAAAGAATTTAATTACAGTGACCCGTGTCCTTATCCCACCGTGGTCAGTGATGAAATGGCTGTCGACTTAATTGGGAACAAGGCAGTGCTCCCCCTGGTTTTGCATAGCTTCCTTATTGCCTGTAATAAGTGGGGTTTCGCAGGTTGTGTGAGGAGCAGCCAGGTCCAAACCTTCCCTCTTTGTTGGTGCAATGGCTGGGGAGGTTTCACTGCTGTAGGCCAGGGAGCTCCTTGATGGAGCTGATGGAGGAAGATACCGCCTCTGTCAGGGGAAATAAGAAGGAACTCTGCAATACGAGATAGGAAATAACATACCAAGTGGGGATAAAATGCATTCATTTGGCTATGACACTTTTTTGTTTAAGTTCTGAAGAGAAAGCCATATGGAAATTGCCTTTCTGTTTTATATATTGAAATAGAGGAGCTCGGGGGCAGAATTGTAAATGATGTGGTTATGAATTTACTCTGCACTCGTAGGTATGTTCCCTTATCTTGTTATGTGGCTGCTCCTAGGAATCAAATATTTGAGTTTACATTGCACTACTTTTGATGGCTAGAAGCATTCGGTTTTGCAGATGATGCTATACGTCAGGTTTACCGTTCTCTTGGTAGTTCAGAGGAAGGGGAGAACATGCTCTCGTGGCTCCCTCAGTGAGACCTTAAAGCTCTCTGCCATTCTCTTTCCTGGAGACAAGATTTACTTCTGCCATCTACAAGCATGTATCTTTCAGTGACTGCAATTTTTGGTGCTCGCAGTAAGCAAGGCTGCTTACTGTGATAGAGTTAGGTTTTCCGTTGTTCTTGGCTATAGGAGAAAGAAGAAAACAGTTTCCGTTCCCTTTTCCTCTCCCTGTACTCCGTGTCATTAAGCAGTAACGTGTTATTTCCTTTTGCTCCCCAAACACCTTTTCCTTTCTGTTACTTGCTGCTGTTGAAGTGTTTTTGGCACTACGCGCTGGATCGTCTTTGCTCTGAAAACAACAATGAACTTGAGGCAGCACAGAAGTAGATTCCAAACTCTTGAGTGCAGAAAGGGCAAACTTCATACTTGTGTATCCACGCGTGTGATCCAAAGCATATCATAGATTTTCAGTTGTGTTTGTCTTTCTTGTGTTTTGACTTCGTCACATACCCGTGGTCCAATCGAGCAGAAATGATGTGGAGTTGTGTATCTGGGTGCTTTGCTGTGGCACCTCTTCACTCACCGGGGACGTCTGAGCACCTCTCCTTGTGCCATTTCTGGTTCCCCTTGCATGTTAGCCAGCTTTCTGGATGCTGAGATGTCACACAGCAGCTTGGGCTTTCCTTTGCTGATGAGGAGTTAGAAGAAGCCCCAAGGGTGCCCAGTAGTAGGGCAGCACCGTTCAGCAGCCTCAGGGCATGGGAGCACTGACATAATGCAGCACAGTGTGCTTCATTTATTTGCTGTGCATGATCTGGGTTCTTTGCAGGTGTAATGTGTTTTCAGACTATCTGGCAAGAGCTGTTCTCTTCCTTCAGTTCTTAAAAAATTCATCTTGCTTTCTTAGAGAAAGCAAACTGCTGCAGAAAGGGGCAGCTGCCAGCTGAGGGGGGCTGGTCTTGTGGAGGAGTGTCTGTCTGCCAGGGGTGCTCACATGCACCTGCGGGGCTTGTGCTGCAGCCTGGCATTGGGAGCTGGTTGATGTCTTTTATGGCCATTTGTCACCCTGAGACTAAGCCTAAGGAGCGGGAGGAAATTAATACATGTTAATATATGCTGGTTTAATTGAGAAGCTCTGTTTTCATCAACTGCTGTTTGAAGAATGCAGCTAAGTATGTTTATAAGCTCAAACAAACGTTGGCTTTTAAAAGCTGTTGCACAAATACAAGGCTCTTGCTGCCTTTAAAGAGGTTTAGAGCTGTGAACTGTTCAGAACCCAAATCTATGGGTGAATGCTGTGCCTGCCATTCAATAAAGCTTATTAAAGCTATTATTCCCTACTCAGTAGCTTAAACCAAGCTGTAGTCAGCCTTCAAATCCTGGCCCATGGGTCACTCCAGCATGGCAGCATCCAGCTCTCCTGTTTATTTGGAACAACCAGGATTGAATCGAGTCTTATTTCTTTTTTCATGCGTGTGAATGAGTTTTGCCTCAAGGCCTTTCAAAGGCTTCACCTCTGGTCTGAGGGGCAGGAAGAGCCAGGCTTGATGTGTGTGCCACTACAAGGAGGAGCTAGAAACCTTCAGTAAGTGTGCTTTGGGAAGGGGTGCATGTGAATACATGAACATGAGCGTGTTGAGCATCACTGGCTTCTTCTCTGTGCACTCAACCAAAATAAGGTTGTTTCTTCAGAGATGTGTTCAAAGTGAAATCCTTGCCTGAAAGCAGGGTGCTGAGCGCTGGCTAATTAATTCTCATGGTTTCCTATGGAAATAGCCCTTTCGATATTTCATCAGTAGTAAAATAAAAACCTGATCCCTTCTTGAGAGTAGAACAAGAAGCTCCTTGTGCCATGTAGCACTGACATTTCTCAACTATAACACAGATTCCAATCTGTAATATTAGGTATAGAATGATAGAATTGTTTGGGTTGGAAGGGACATAAAGGTCATCTAGTTCCACCCCTGTGCTATAGGAAGGGACACCTCCCACTAGACCAGGTTGCTCACAGCCCCATCCAGCCTGGCCTTGGATGCTTCCAGGGAGCGGGCATCCGCAACCTCACTAGGCAACCGAGCCTGTGGCTGATGCAGGTGCCACCGCCTTTGGAATTGTTCCCACTGGGAGCACTGAGCTGCAGCTGAGTGTCAGGGAAACAGAAACCCCACTGTGAGGATGATATTGTTGTAAAAGGGTGCGAGAAGGGCTTTATTGTGACTCCGGGAGGATTGATTTCACTATTTATTTATGTAATGGCTAGTTCATTTAGCAAAGTTAGATAAAAATGCAGAAGGCAGATTGATGCGGTCATGCTGCTTTCGGATGTTTCAGGCAGCCGCATTCCCAGCCAAGAGTAGCTGCAAAAACCCAAACTGTGCAAAGCAGAGGCTAATGGCATCCCTCTGGAGCAGTCTTATTCAAGTAAATAATCTGATGTAATTGTTTATTTTCATTGCAAACAGCATCAGGAAACCTTAGAAAATCTATCAGCCTCATTTCCTTAAGTGCTTCAAGTGCAGGACACAGAAAAGCCAGGAGGTGGAGAAACAATCAGATGTATGAGCTGCTTTGCAGGAATCTCAACTTTCTTTTCTTTGGTTGCACATTTATTGTAAGCAATTTTTTTTTTTTTTGCTTGTTGATGTACATAAGTTCTTTCTTAATGGCTGAAAGAAAATCTTTACAAAAGAGGATGATAGAGCTTTGTTAGAGGGTCTCCTATAGTTTGTAGATCTATAAAATCACATAACCATTTGAGTTGGAAGGGACTATTAAAGGTCATCTAGTCCAGCTCCCCTGCAATGAACAGGGACACCTACAGCTCCATCAGGTGCTCAGAGCCCAGTCCAGCCTGATCTTGGGTGTCCCCAGGGATGGGGTATCCGCCACCTCTCTGGGCAGTCTGTGTGAGTGCTTCACCATCCTCTTTGAAAAAACAACCTTTTTCTTCATATCCAATCTAAATCTTAACCCTTAAACTAAGTGGCAGCCAAAATTTGGAGGCTGGGAAGAGTTGATTTCTGTCCAGGGCTGTTCAGAGTGTGCATGGTTATAGGTGAAATCTGGCAGGGAGGGAGGTAGTGAGCACTCTCTTGGAGGTCTATCAGAAGGCAGAGCAGCGTGCAGTGCTTGGAGATTTTGGTAAGAAGGGAAGTGCAAGCAAGGGCTGTGAAACCTGGCTGCTACTAGCAGCTGCCTGCTGCAGGTGCTCTGCAGGTGCCCAATGTCTAATGCAAAATAAAACAGGTCAGATTTTGATTGATGCGGCCAAGTGGAAAAAGGAAGTAAGTTTGACTCTGGTTTCAGGCCCATCTGAGCAAAGAAAGAAGGAATCTGGTTCCTGGTCACGTGTCAGGGCTGCTGTGCAGGGTGATCTGAGCAGGTCTGCTTCCTCCTTTATAGGCACTTCTTACATGTTTGCTCCTTGCAGAAGCATGTGCTGTCCTCTCACCAATCATCCTTCGCTCTCCGAGTGAAATTAGTGCCACCCTGCCTGCAGCACGTCTCTCTTTCCATGTGTGGTGCAGCATAACTTTAGTCTGTGGAGAAATTCAAGGGAATAAAATGTCACATCTTACAGAAATACTTCCTGAAAGCATATTGTCCTCTTCTTGGGCACGCTGTCTCGCAGGGCTGCTGTCCTCAGCTGCGCTCATGGGTGCGGCGGCTTTTAGCCGCAGGTGGACGCTTTTAGTAAGGCTCCTGTTCCCAGCAGCCACAAAAGGAGCCCAAACACATTATGCAACTGCTGACCTTGGTCAGAATTATTTTAAACGTTAACCAGTAGCAAGCGTGACTTTTATGGTGAGAAGAGTTTCACACCTCACTCGGGTGTGATTGCTGTGGCCCAGCCGTGGTCTGGCTTTGACTTTATTACGCTCCACGTCTTGCAAGTTAATTTATCAAAATGACATACTGCTCTGGGAGCAGCTCCGTGGTGTATGATTGACTAAATAATACTTGGAATTTCTGAAACACTTGGAAAGTTCACCGCTTTCACATGAGGTGTTCTTGTTGTTCTAATGCAGCCACTTCCTCTCCGAGCTGCCCGTCCTCCGAGCAGCGCAGTGCAAAGAGTTTGTTAGTGATGTAGACTGGATTGCAGGGGCCAATGGCCATGTCATAAAGGCTCTTTCTTATCCAAATGCTGCTGAGCCAGTCCTTGCTTCCTTTTGACACTCACATGCATTTCAATTGTGAGTGAGAGCTTGAATTATGAATTTTGGTGAAAGTTTGGAAGAGTTACAGTAGGCATCACGGTGTCTTATTTGCTTGATTTGAAATTCACCTGTGGTTTCTGTTGGGAAAGCGAAATAGCTTTATTTTATACCTTCCAATTATTATTCATTGTTTTAATTGTTTTCAGTTCCCAGCTACTAATGAAAGAGCGTGAAATTGGAGTGTTCCATTATAAACTTATTCTTGACTCAGAAGGGCACTGAAGAGGAGGGGTTGCAAAGGGGACTTAGCCTGGGCAGCTCTGATTGCAGCAGGTAAGTGAGGAAGCCTGTGTTCATCATTCAAGTGCTCTGTCCTCAGCACTGTGTGGGTGTTTTTTGGTGGAACGCCAGTTTTCATATTTTAGAAGAGCACCTGCTTTTGGAGGCCAGATGTTTTGTGGCTGGGCATTGCTTCTGGTGAATTCCAGCAAAACACAGATCCCTGGGGATGGCTGTCCCATGTCCAGACCTTGCACTCCGTCAGCGGTGGGGACCGGGGACCCAGCAGTGCTGGGTCTGGAGCCTGCACAGATCCTTGGAAAGCAGGACTTGGCTTCAGGTGGAACGGAGAGCGCTGATATTTTTTCAGAATGAGACTTCTTCAGTCTCTTCCTAAAGAAAATCAGCATTTCTAGTTGATTAGGCTCCAAAAAGGCTTTAGGTGGAAATTCCAAGTTATACGCCTAAGGAAAGATGGGTTTTCCTGTTGTATTAGGGAATCTGGCAGGAGCTTATTCTCCTTCCCCAGTGGTCTGTGGTTGATACTGTCCTTCACTAAGCGATGATGATACGTGCGTACGCAGAGATTTCTTCCTTCCATGATATATTTCCTAATCTTTTTTTCTGGCAACTCACCTCAAACGAGAATAGCTGTCTCACAAACACGCCGAAGGCTGCGTTAGGGCTGAAGGGAGTGTGAAGTCAGATAAGAGGCACCCTAGGAATAAAGCAGATTAGATTGGGGAAGAGAACATGGAGAACCAGTTTGGAGAAGTGGAGTTGCATGAGGAACAATTTCCTATTTTCTCTAAAGCAAAATTCACCACCGGGTCCAGACTGTGTTATGTGTTTATTAGCAGACAGTGCTCTGCAGGCATTGGCTGCGTATGGTCGAGGGTCAACACAGCGTGGTGAGTTGGTGAGCAGCTGCATTACTGTGCTGTTTCCTATTTCTGAACGGATAACGAAGCGTTGGCGAGGGCTTGAGAACAAGGAGAAGCTGTTTGTGGCAGGTGATGTGCTGAGCAATAGAGGAGCATGGGGTTTGGTGACACATTGCATTTAAATGTACCCACAGCCAAAGTGAGGTACTGAGAGTTCTTGGCAAGGGATGTTACTGTTTTGGTTTGGAGATCTGGGGTCACAGGCAGGGCAACCTGTATGTGAGACAAGGTGGTGTGAGATCATCCCTGCCTTAGTGACTGTGCCCCCTGTTTTGTAACAGCGGTGTGCTTCCAAAGGCAGAATTGCTATCCTTTCCAAACAAATACAGTGAACAATGGAAAACATAAGCTGAGTGAGAATCATGGGAGTAGCTCTTGAAGACCATGCGTGGAGATTAAGCTAGCTCCAGCTGACATTAATAGGAGGGATGTAGCCATTCTTTTCATCCCTTCTCCATAGATCACCCCATAGACCCCATAGGATGTCCCCAATCATGGGAGTAGCTCTTGAAGACCATGCGTGGAGATTAAGCTAGCTCCAGCTGACATTAATAGGAGGGATGTAGCCATTCTTTTCATCCCTTCTCCTAATTGCAGATGCGTTTTGAGCTATCTTGATGAAGATTTTTGCAAACCTCCTGAGGGGTGACATCTGCTCCTGGTGGGAGGCTCCTAAATTGTAGGTTTCCTTTCCTGCAACTGACGTAGAGTCTGCTAAATCTTGAAGCTAAGAAGTTCTGGTTAGGTGACTGGAGAGAGTGTGAAATCGCTGATGTCACTGAAGGAGCTGTACATTGTGTCAATCACACAAACGTCTCTGACTGGTTTTCAGGCAAAATTTTTCATGTCAGTGCTTTACCAATCGCAATGATAGAAGTCTGTGCTCTCTGAGGTGCTCCTCATTGGATCCTTTGGCATTTGCATTGTCCACAACTGCTGCAATGGATTAGAGCGTATGCTGCTCAGCTGGGGAGCAGGGCTAGGCTGACAATAAATGTATATTCTAAGTGTAGCTGTTGTGTTGCATTAATGTTGTTTATCTTGCCTCTGTAGCCCTGCACTGGCACATGACATGAGCGATGTTAATGATGTGTGAAAGGCAGGGCTTTTTAAAGGGCCACGTTGGTGCAAAGCCGAGTGTGGTATAATTAGAGCAGTATCTGGTCTGCTGATAAAGTAAAGGCAGCCTCATTGCCAGGGTTTTCACTTCCTGGACCTTTCTTATTCATCAAAGGCTTTGCTCAGCTTGGTCCACATATCCCTCTCAGGGTAAGGGAACTTGAGTGAAAGCATTTGCAAGATTGATTTCCACTTATTGTCAGGAGAATTATTGGGACTTAAAACAACCGTGTCGATTTTTTTGGGCTTATTTGCCCACTGGGGCTGTTGCAGAGACACGGAAGCGGTAGGTAGCACAATTACACAAAGGGGACAGCTTCCAGCTGTCTACAGAAGTTGCATCACCAAGGGTGAGCCGAGCTGGGAGCTATAGGGCCTGGTGTTATGCATTGCTCACATTGAGATGAGCCCACGAGGAAACCCAGCACCGTGGGAAGCTGAAGCGCAGCGCAGAAAGGTGAGGGCAGGGGGGTTAGGACAGTGGAGATGTAGTGGCAGATCAGGGGTGATGCTGAGATGCTGACACCCCGTGAGCAGGCTTGACCCCTCGCTTTGGGAAGAGAACAATGTACGGCACAGCACCGCAGCAAAGCTGCCAAGTGCAGCGACGACAGGTGCGGATAAGGAGGCTGAGTGAATGCAGCCTCTGTTTGTTGTGAAAAAACCACGCAGTGTGTTGGACAAAGCCAGTCTCTTCCCACGTACAAGGCCCATTAGGAACTTCTCAGCTATCATTTATTTAGACAGGAAGTATATTCTCCTTTTACAGTAATTTACTGGCAGATTTATAAAGGTTGCTAGTGAAATTTGTTGGAGTGGGAGGACAGAGAAACGGACATGAACGTGCCACTAGCCGAACAGCCAGCCCTTCTGCTCTCGTTGAACTGCTGTCCGAACCACTTTCAAAGCTAGTATCAAAGTGGGTTATTTCTGATTGTTTTCCGTTCAGTTATTGGAAGCCAGCAATTCCTCTGACACCCCACAAATCCTCACCAGACTCCAGAAAACCCCTGCTTGTTGAAGTCATTTTATGTTGTAATTGGAGGGATTAAAAAAGTTGGAGTATGAAAACAGTTTAGAGACACAGATGTAGTAGGCTAAAGAAATAAGTAATATAAATAGAGCACTGTTATGAGATGCTTTCATGGATTTGTGGAATCGCTTAATTCCTTTAGAAATAACCTGGCAGTGTTCACATTTTCCTTGAAGGTCACTGCCAAGAATCTGTTATTTATTAGATTTATTTGTTTATTTATTTCAAAGACATTAGCATATAGGAGTTTTGCCAGCCTGTATCATGTTTCAATCTATTAAATCCCACTCCCTGTCTCTCAGAGTCAGAATACTGGAGGCTTGCAGGGAAGTGTTAGGCCAGTGGAACTGATGTGTTGGATAATACGGCCATAGGCTTCATTCACCCTGATCTCTAACAGCAAGAGTCTGGCTTCACTGCCAAGGTTTACAGTTTAATATCTCTTCCAAGAAGTGTGTCACTGACCATGGCTTTGGGGCTAAGTCTTGCGTCTTGTTTTATCTTCGGGACGCTTTGAGGACTCTCAGTGCTTGCAGGCTGGAAAGTAGAGCTTCTGTGGCATCAGGGAGGTGCAGCACTTCAGGATGTTGGTTCCCATGCTCTGCTGGCTGGGGTGAGACATGACACACCTCCTGTGCTTCTACCCCTCTGCTACTGTGTGAAACAACAGAACAAACAAGTAGTGCGTACTTGGGTTAAGAATGAAGGGGAAGATGATACTGCTTTTAGTAGTCGTGGTTAATTCTTTTTTCTAGGGGATGCGGAGTTCGTCTCAGCTCTCCATGTTATGTTGTGGTACCATGAAGATTGGTCTTGTTGATTCCGTGGGCTCTCTTTTGTACCTTGTTCTGTGATCTTGGTGGGCAATTTCCTACAAAGGGACTTGTGCACATTTTATCTGTTGCAGGATCTGATGACCCATTGGATATGTCAGAGAAAGTAAGAAAAAGGTCCATGGAGTATTACTGAGCAGTATTCTATCTCTGTGGGACCCATGTGACAAATATTCCATCTGTGTTCTTTTTGATCCCAAGAGGAGTAAGAGCCAGGATCAGATCATTTAGGGTGGGAAATGAGGTTTGTAACTGTGAGGACAATATGCTAGGAGGCAAAATGGGCGAAAGTTGAACAGCTTTCAGCCACAGCCAATGGCTGCCCTTATTTCTCCTTTTATCTGGAGAAGATGAGCTTCTCCATGCCCCCTGTGCTGTGTGTTTGGTTTATGTGGAAGGCTTTTACCCACAGGCATTTTTCTTTTGGGCTATGATAAATTATAGATTTACACACACACACACTAGTGTATGTATAAAATATATGCATACTTATACACATGTACATTTATACATATATAGACATAGATATATCTACAGACATACATACAGATTTGTACGTAGGCACCTACATATGTATATGCGAGTATACATACTTGTATGCATATGTATCATTGTTGCTTGCTGAAAAGCACTTTTTGGGTCTGTTTCTAAGCACGAGGACTGGATATGTCCACTCCAGGAGGTATCTACTTGCAGAGATTTAATACACAGAGCTTATAAGTTATGTATTAAAAAAAAAAAAAGTTTGTTGTTAAACTGAAAACCTGAGCTACAGAGAAGCAGCTGGTGCTTTATTGCTTTTGAGTCCCTTTGTGTTTCCATAAAGCTCTTGCCACACAATGGCACATTTACAATTATTAAAAATCAAATGTGGAGTAAAAAGAACCATGTTGGATTTGAGATGTGACGTGCTCCAGTGGGGATTTCTGATAGGTCTTGCAGCTGGTTGTCTATTGACTGAATGACTTTCTGCCTCTTTTCATTCTCCTTTGGATGTCTTGATTTCCTTGGGAAAAATCTGTGCGAAGGCATGATCTGCTGAGAGCAGCTCAGCACCTTCAAGAAAAATGGATAAGCCCAATGGGGATGCCCATTTAAAAACAATATTGATTTTTGCCTTTTACACAGGTGTGCAGTGGACATGACCATTTGTAGTTGTCAAGCTTAAGCATTCATGCATTCCTTCTGCAAAGTATTCTATAAGATATTGGGGCTACTGATACAAATATGCAGGAGCATTGTTTAGTCAAGAAGCAGAAGTTTTGATACAGTAGAACAGTCTGCATAATTACCTAATTCCATCCAGTTTGACCCTGAAGTCTGTGTTTTTTCTCTCTGCACTTTGAGATTTTTGCAGTGTCCACACGTTTGGTAGAAGTCCTTGGTTACAATACCAGAAAAATGAGAAGTTGTGGCTCTTAAGCAGAAATAAAAAGTAATTTCAGTGGCATCTTGGTATCTTCCAGTAACATAAATGTGAGCCCATGTGTCTGGTGCTGTTACAGGCAGAGAAATGAGGCGCAGGTGAAGTGGTGAAGGCAGCTCTGGGGAGCTGGGAGCTGATCCTGTGCCCCCTGATGCTGCAGCCATGCTTACATTCCTCCTTCCCTCCCTACTGGGGCAACTGCTTGGACTGGATGTTTTCCACTGAAATAATCAGAACTGAAATATAGCTATTTCAGTGACATTATTTAAAATACCATCGGTAGAGTGATGTGCCTGTATTAGCACTGTGTATTAAGCTGCCTGTAGACCTGAGAAAGATGCCGTGCTTCTGACTATGTAGTGGTTGTCCCATCACTGGCCTTTGATTCTCTTCATATTAATGCCATGACAATAATATGCTACAACCAGTCTCCACTTTGTTAGTATCATTTTTGCCATTATTGTTAGGTGAAGAGCTCGCTAGTGCCAATACACGTTTGATGCAAACATGGAGCTGAGCTGAGGAAATTGTGGTGTTTTCATGAAGAGGTACAAGGCTAGTGTAGGAAAAGGTAGCGTATTGGTTATGGGAATCCTGTGTGTCTGAAATGAATATTTAATGGTACCTCTTTGGTATGCTGCTAGCAAGGTCTGAATAATGCCCTGTTTATTCCAAATTCAATATCTGTGTGGACTTGTCCTGTTGGATATA
The DNA here is from genome assembly GCA_016647715.1 of Pavo muticus. NCBI lineage: Eukaryota > Metazoa > Chordata > Aves > Galliformes > Phasianidae > Pavo > Pavo muticus. The sequence continues at coordinate 438,642 of JACDJE010000146.1, read as the reverse complement.
AGGAAGATGTTTTTTACAATAGGAGTGGCGAGGCACTGGCACAGGTTGCTCAGAGAGGTGGTGATGCCTTGTCCCTGCAGACACTCAAGGTCAGGCTGGGCGGGGCTCTGAGCACCTGCTGGAGCTGTGGCTGTCCCTGTTCACTGCAGGGGAGTTGGACTTCGTGGCTTTTAAGGGTTCCTTCCAACTCAAAGATTCTATGAAAAGCATGGGAAGACTTTAGTTACTGACTTGAGCAATCTTCCTTTTCTTCCAAGTACTGTGCTTTTGCTCTTCTCTGCTTTTCAACAGGAGAAGCAGACCTGTTTGTATTGGATGTAAGTCCAGTAGCTTTCAGGCCAAGAGCTCTGTGGGTACATGGGAGGGATTTGCTCCGTGGGCTGTGATCATAGACTGCTTACATTGCGCGGAATGGTTAGATCTGGCCTCTGAAGTGTATGCTGATATGTGATGCAACCGGAGATAGTGTTAAAAATAGAAGCAAAACTAGGAAATCCTGCCTCTGATTTCTCCAGCTTTGATATCTATCAACAATTAAATGTAAAACAAAGCTCACCAAATCAAAAAACTTGCCTCAAAGTAGACACTTGCTAGTGAGTAGCTTCATAAGCAGACTTTGCTCTCCTTCCAAACTGGCCCCTGCAGTATGCTTTCTGAGATCTCTTGTTGGCACCTGGTTTGAAGTCTCAAGGCTCAAGTCATTTTTTTCTGCAGTTGGAAGTGGCAGACAGTGATGCAGTAACCTTCAAAATGTATGAGTAACACCAGTTCTTTGTCAGAAAGCCATACAGCTGAAATGGTTTGGTCGAACTACCTGGATACAGAGCACAGACAAAATGTGGTGGGTCACAATTCACGTTTTATAGGGGTGTAAAAAGGATGGAGCGCTCTCTGATGGATTTTAAAGGCTGGTGGAGTGAGTTACTGATGAGCTTTCATGGTCCTACATAGCCAAGTCTGGAAAGCACCTTTGGAAGGGGTGATTTTGTACTGAAATGCATTCAAGCTTGGAGCTTTGGAAAAAGAAAGTACTTGGCTGTATAATTGGAAGTTAGGTAAAGAAAAGATAATTCTGAAGGTGTTTTTAAATACATCAGCTAGGTTTTGATTAGTAAATGTAGGGTTTCCATGTTATGAAGTAGAGAGTTTGCTTTTTCCTGTGAATAAAACTGAGGCTATGGTGTTAAAAATGTTTACTTGTGTAAAATCCTGAGATGTTGCCTGATGTGGACCACAGGGCTATGTGGTGTAGTTCTCAGTTTTTGCGAACTGTTGTATCATATAATCCCTTCAGTGCATTCTTTGCCTTACAGCACTGGGTTGCCATTTTTATTTTCACTCTTGGTCTGGGAGGAAAGTCTGGGGGTTCCTGGGATGTCAGGAAAACTTGTCAGCCTGGTTGTTATTCTGATGTCCTTTCTCTTGTTTGGGATGGTATTGCTTTGAACACATTTTTTACTTTTTCCTTCTTGCTTTGTGGAAATGCGTATTTTCTTCTGTAATGTCTATGGAGTAAACAGCTAAATGCTCCCTTAATGTTTATTCTCTGAGGTTGAACAAGCTCAGTTTCTGGGTCTCCCCTCTAGAAGTGGGCTCTCCAGCTGCCCTGAAAGGCTGTGTCTCAGCCTCTTCCAGGGTGAAATCATTTGTGGTTAGCAAATTCCTGCGTCCTTCTTATCTGGACATGAGCACAGGTCTTTCACTCATCTCTGAGAGACCCTGCTTGTGATACTGCTGGGTTTTTTGTAGTTTTTGTGTAGGGAAGAAAAAACCATCCACTTCTATTTCCTCACTTCTTTCATGCCATTATTTTGTGTTGCGGTTCTCAGGGTGCCCTCCTGTGCAGCAAGCTTTCTCCTCAGTCCAGTTTCTTAGTTCCTGGATAATCAGATTATTTTCATTTTTGAATGCCACGGGTATTTTTCTTGTCTGAAGTCTGCACATAGGTATGTACAGGTCTCCAGTTGTCCACACTGCCTCTCAGCTATTACATCCTCACTGCTCCTGTGTGAGCTCCAAGATAGTTCCCAGCTGTTTCACTGGTCTTCATACTTCTTCAGTGCCAATCTGCCAGGTATGCTTTGTGCATTATTTCTGCTAGTTATTTACTCAGTATGCATCCTATGGACTCTGTATCCTTTCATGCTAGCTCTAATTCTCAAATGCTTTCTCAATACTATCATATTTTTCTCTCCTGTGTTCCTTGCTTATCTTCAGAGAGAAATTGAACAAAGTCCTCAGATCTCTGTTCCCTGCAGAGTGTCTTGTTTTGCTTTCTGAGCAGTCCCAAGCTTCTTAGGTGTAGGCCTTTTTCTTCCTGTCCTATTTTTCCACCGTAGCTTAAAGGCAGGAGGACAGCTTTAGATGGTACATCTGTGCTGCTCGTGGTGCATGGCTGCCACCTGAATGCGGCAATCTGCAACCTTCCAGCAGCAGAAACACCAACCATACAGCAACAGAAACACACTAATATTTGTCCACTCCAAAGGAATACGAAATTGGGAAGGAACCCAAGCAAACTCTCTTGGTAGTTGTGTTGTTGTTTCTCCTTTGCTTTTAAACTTCTCAGTGGTGATATTGTCTCTTTGCATTCGTGTCTGAGAGTCAACAAAACCACACTGATAGCTTCAGTTTTGTGTCTGCCTCTCCGTGTCTGATAGGAGTCCCAGAAATCTCAGCAGGTACCGTCCTTGAGATGTACGTAGCTATATGTCTGGGTTCATTTCAAAGAGTCTTCCATAATCCAGATAATAATCTACTATTCACAATTAGATGTAGTTCCAATTTCTTGAATGCTCGAGCAATCATTTTCTTTGGTAATTGAGTTCCCCATAGAATTCCACTATTCTGATCTCCTGCTCAGAAAACTAAGCATATTAATTTGAAAAGCTGCATGAATGCCTGGCCAGGATAATGGCAGCAGAATAATTGCAAGGAAATCTCTTACAACAGGCTTATTTTCATCTAATAAAGCCTTCCCCAATGGTTATGCTGTATGCTGTGAATATGATATGAGCTCTGTAGTCTGCATGTGTGTTTTTGCATGTGCACATCTGAATTTTAACATGCTGAGATCTCCTCAGCATTTTTTTTTTTTTTTACAAGTGTTTGAAGATGGTTGTTTAACCATTTACCATCCCATGTTTCTTCTCATGACAGATTTGGGTGGTAAAGGCGGGTGAGCTGAGAGGGAAAAGGACGATTTCTGCCTACAGTATTTATGTACGTGTAATGTGTGTTTGCAGTAAAAGTTGTATTTCAGTCTCCAAATGAAGTTGAGGCCTTCTTCATTTAGGTATAGGGCAGATACCAGAAGGCTTTACAGAGAGCTTACAGCTCTGCAAGGCAGAGAGCAAGAAGGAGAACCGAGAGGTGAGAGGTTCCCTGCGCCGGCCAGCAGGTTGGTGGCGGAGCTGAGTTCGCACCTCTCCAGGTTGCTGTTAGCAGTCTTGGGTGACAGTGGGTATAAGCCTTGATCTGTCATGCTGGGCTGTGAAGCCATAGTGATAACACTGCCTGGCGTAGAATAAGAGTCTGGCTTGACTAGGTAACTCAGTTCAGCAGTTTATGATGGCATCAAATATATATATATTTCTCCTTTATTTCTCCCTAACAGGATTGCCTACATGGAGACTTTATAGCTCTCTACAACTCCTTGAAAGGAGGTTGTGGCAAGGTGAGGATAGACCTCTTCTCCTGCATAACTAGCAACAGGACAAGAGGAAATGGCCTCAAGTTCATGCCAGGGGAGGTTCAGGTTGGTTATCAGGAAAATTTTCTTTTCCAAAGGAGTGGTTGAGCACTGGAACAGGTTGCCCAAGGAGGTGGTTCAAGAAATGTTTAGGTATTGTACTAAGGCACATGGTTTAGTGGGGAAATGGGGTAGTAGGTGGACGGTTGGATTGGATGATCTTGGAGGTCTTTTCCAACCTTGGTGAGTCTATGATTCTACAAGGAATATCTATGTGCCAACCAAGTAGCAAATGACATTACTGTGCAAGAAAATGTTCTTTAAATCTCAGGTATTACCTTATTAATTAGTATTGCTGAGTTCCATGCCTGCAGTTGGTGAATGATGCTCTTGCTGCATTTTACATTGTTGGAATTGCTTTCCCTGTTGTTTTAGTTGTTGCTCCTCAGTCATTTCACCTATTGGAGTCTTTGGTGAATGGGATGCTTAATAAAGAGTGTGAAGTGAGATAATTAGAAGGGATCCCTGATAGGGAGTGGAGTTGATACTTGTCTTATGTTTCTAGATACAATGTTTCTCTTCTTATAATAAGGTCAAGTGGCTTAATTGTGCATTTTCCTAAAAGCTGAGTGTCGAACTCCCATTGAAGCTGACCAGATTATGTGAATTTGCATCTCATGTGATCCCAAATGCTTTTTGGGCCCTTTTTCCTTTCGCATGTGTTTTGTAGCTTAATGGACTTAATGAGACCCAGGGATGCAGTACAAATGAAATGATTTTGAATCAGCATCAAAAAAAAGTCAACGGCAGTATGGTCAGCAGTGGGACTGAATCACTGTAGGGCTGCAAAGCTAGTTATGAATGAAAGATGGTTTCAGACTTGCTGCATGCCCTCTTTTCTTTAAAAGATGGCACAATCTGTAGAGATATGACTCCATAAATACTTGGAATATGGCCACATTTATGTGGCACAGTGGTGTGAGCATTTGTTAGTTGCAAGTAGTTGCTGTAGGAGTTTTGCGCAGTAATCTGGTTGCTGGAATATTTCTCAGAGAACTGTTACTTACCAACAGTCAGTTCAGTGATATGTTGAATGTCAGAATTTCCAAAGAATGCTGGATATGCAAATTCTTGTTCAGGGCTTCTGTCACCTGCTCTCTTCTCCCAATACCCCTCCACGCCTCCAAAAAATACCGAGTAGCTGAAACTATCTTGGCCAGTTCAAGCAGACTTCATAAAGAAATGAGTCTCTTTCCTATAATAAAAATTTCAAACAGCAGCAGATAAGGGTATTCTTGATCATTCTTTTATTATGGCCAATAGTCTGGCATCTAGGGTATGGGAAAAGCAAGTCCTAAGTCCCTGGGCTAAGCAGAGATTTGAAGTCTTATTGCCATTTCTGTAAGGAAAATTCTATCTCTAACTCCCGTGACGGAGAAGGTAGGATTTGGGGCCCCACCTGGAGTCTGTGCATAAAGAGTAACAGTGCTTTGCCCGTATCACAGAACAGCTTTCTTCAGATTTCTTCATGTTTGCTTTTGTCCCCTATGGTGCTTTCATATGGTGGTGTGCATTCATCTTGAGCTCTGTTCGTAGCAATGTGGAAGCTGGTAGTTTTTGTTTGCTGATGATGTGAGATTTTGCACAGCAAGAAAGCAAAGGGCTTGTCAGGCTGTGTATGAAAGGGTTAGATTTCCCCCCAAGAAAAGCTGAAATAGGAGATCCCGCTTTTACGTAAGTACAAAGCAGCTGTATGCAATTGCAAATACATGTCATATTTAGGTCCTATATGAGGTGCACTGGGACCAAAGGCTGAAAGGGCAACAAAATCTGTCTGAGATGTAAAAATAGAAAGAAGGAAAATACGTTGTAGGTACCTAGCTGCAACCTTGCTATTACCTTTCCTCTGGATGGGTTGGCTTGATGTGATGTAATGGTGAGTGGCTGAATATCGAGGCACTTCTCTGCTTCTATCAGTGGAATTGCTTTCAGTTTCTGTGTTGCCTTCCTTCCGCCGGCCATAAATGTCCTTGGCAAAATCATTTTATTATATATACAAAAATCTCCATCCCTGGCATGTTTATTTCCTGCCTCACTTCACTGGATGGTAGAACAGACTCCCTGTGTCTGTGCAGGTATGTGTGTAGATGTGGAATCATAAATATTTAACTAATAGCGAAAGAAGCTTTTTATGTAAAGCAGAGGGTAAGCAACAGAAGCCAAGCTGCTGTTTCTGTCAGTGGGCTTTCCCTCATTCTCCCTGCCAGCAATGCTGGTGTTTCCTATCTGTTGGTGCAGATGATCAATTATTACCAATTTTTATAGAATGTGGTGGTGTAGTTTTTTGTTTGTTTTTTAGTGGGATGCTTATTTTGTCATACAAGTGTCACTTTCCCTGCTAAAGGCTTTGAAGGTGATGGTGATCTTGAGGTCCCTCCTGCTTCCCGTGCTCCCTCCCCCTTGCTGGCCTTGCTTGTGGAAGGGCAGCATGCTGAAAATCCCAGGGACTTCCCTTCTGACAGCACAAGACATATGATGCAGCTGGCTCTGCCCCTTCCCTGCGGTTGCCTTCCTCCTTGAGCAGGAGACATCTGGGCTGCTTGGCTGCTCTCCTCTGCACCGCAGCCCCAGACCCAGCACTGAAACTCCTCACCCCTGCCCCCAGGAAGCACCCTGTAGCTTTCTTCCCCTTGCCAGCTCCTTGATCGTTGCTTTATGAGAATTAACCTTTGGGATGGCTGTAATTCTGTTTGTGGATTGCAGTAATGTGCGCGCCTGTGCAGACGTTCAGCTGTCTGTACCTGTGATTTTTGACTTGAGCTGATGGATAGGCATTTTAAGGTTGGTAATAATGGTCTTAAATATCACACGTGGAGCAGTTCTGTGAGTGCAGCCTCTCATATGCCAAAGTGGGTATCCTGTTTGGAGAAATTGCTGTTTGTTTTATGTGATAGACTCCTGTGACTCTCCCAAATTAACGAAAAGTAAAAGGTTTGCACATGCTGCATTCAATCAGAGATCATGATAGATTAGGAAGACTTTAATATTTCTTCTATCCCATCTCTGATGAACTTAATCCCGGAGATCAAATGAACAAATGCCTTAGAGCAGGCAGCTATGTTCTTTTAAAAGGAAAAAATACCCTCTGGTATTTATTTATTCTGGCTAGACCAAGTATGTGAGGAAGGAAGGGACACAACAGAAAAACAAAGCAACCAAAAAAAGTTACACGGGACTAACTGGATGAATTGGGCAAGCCAAGAATTTCTTGGTGGTGTCCAGGGATGTTCCAGATCTCTGCACTTGAACTTAGCGAGCTTGGTGTGGGTTGGTTTGTTTTTAAACACTGATGCTTTCTTGCGGCAAACGCTAGAAACTAGATGTGTACGCTGCATCAGCAGGATATACTTGTTAATATATTTTAGTATTCAGAAGTAATCTGTATCAAGTATTGAATATCTGCTTTCTACTCTACTGGCAAGCCCAGGGAAATGGCAAGGTGTTGGAGAGGCATTGATTCCCAGAGTATGTCATCAGAAGTGCTTTATAGAACTTGGCACAGGATTTGACTTAGTCTGTCTTTTCATATTCTTTAGGGAAGGAAGAGATGAGTGTTGTCAAATCATTGAGTGCCTCCTCTGCTAAGGGCTCCCACATCTGGATGCCGAGGAGCCCAGGTGTAGCTGCTCTTCTGACCTCAGATCAATGATTGAAAATGAATTGAGCTACCATTCGTCCAGCCCTCTGCTGCCTTCGGCATCTGCTGGGGTGAGGAATGGCCATCAGATTGTAGCTTCCCTTGCTTCTTGTGTGACAGGGAATGTAATCTGCTTTGCTAATGATAGGTGGAGCTTGATTTATCTGGCTCATTGCTTTCTGTATTTTAACAGTAAGTGCTACAAGTGTGATGGGAAGAAATACAGCTGTAGAACTGAAGGATGGAGTGGGGTGGAGGCTGGAAAAAGATGTTCATTGCTCTTAAGAATTCTCTTGTTATGCTTTGCTAATTGGGATTTATTTAGCAGGATAAATCTTGTAGAACTTAGAGAAATTGTGAGAGCTGCATTCTTCTTGGTCCTGCCTGAAGTGCAGTGCACAATCGTAACCTTATCAGGTATCTAAGGCAGCTGGGTTTGTTTGTTAATCTGATATAACTTCAGATTTGGTTTTGCATAAAGTTCTTGCACACTCCTGTGCCTTGTGATTTACAAGCTGTTTTTTTGAGGCGTGACGCTTTGAGTCATGTCTTGTGTTATACATAGTTTCATATTCCATATATACTTTTCCATTTTGAAGGTATATATTATTTCCCTCAGCATATGACTGCTTCACACAAGAAGATGAGTTGTCTTGACAGAGTTGCCTTCTCACTGTGGCAAATGGCTCACATCGGTGAGAACTTGTATCAAGAAAATTATTAGCTGTGCTGTCCCAGTACTGGCAATAAAATATGACTCTTGCATACATATGTACACATAGGATAAATGAAATGAAGAGTTAAAAAAAAAAAAAAAAAAAAGGGCAAAAATTGCAGGCTGTGCTCCTTACAAGGGATAAGAGGTAGTTCTCATTATACAGAGACAATAAGCTGTCACTGATTAGACTTGTGGCCAGCTGACATGGTAACCTCAGTCTTTAACACTCCTTGTCTGTAGCTCAGCAGTTGTAACTCAGAGTTAATGCAGAAGCACAGGTCTGTTGTCTCGGTCTGGAAGGTTAGAGCTCGGCATTTCTGGAATGCTGCAGTTGAAGGAAAGGCACATTGAAGCTGCTAGTATCTTGAAAAATAATAATGCCTGCAGCTGTATAACCTGTTAAACATCAACATTCACTTTCAAACCAAAAAGAAAAATCTCTTGCTCTTCTTCAGAGCGGGGCTAAGCTCAAATGCTGAATGAAAAATGAGTTTTTTAGTCTTTTTTTTTTTTCAAATGGGCCTGCTTTCTTCTCCTGACACTTAAAAATTGTCCCATTTTTTAAGGAGAAGCTAGTTGCTTGGTTCCTTGTCCATCAGCTGACACTGTGCACCCCAAGCAGGCAATTTCTTTCAGTGCTTTATTGACAAACCACTTTTATCCAAATGCCAGGGGCAGTGTGGGTGCAATTCTGAGAGAGAGTGATTGGGAACTTGCTCTCACAATCACTGGGGACTCCAAGGTAAATTTGCCCGAAAGCATATTTCGATGTGAGTGAGAATTGCCATGCAGCCTGTGTACACCGAGCAGGAGAAATCTAATGATAAAGGAAAGAGCGTGAAGTGGGAGTTGGAGCACGTATTTGCTTGCTGCGAGTCTGCAATCACTGGGTCTGTTGAAAGGCAGTGCTGGGAAGCCTTGAGGTTTGTCAGAGCAGAAGGCTGGCCAGCTGAGTTCCGTCGAGAGAGGTGATGCCAATGTCTGAGTCAGAAGGGTGGTTCTCACCTGTGTTTTCCTCAGAAGCTGACATGCAGTGGAAGTTATTAAGTGCAGTACTTTGCTGAGCAAGGCTGTGAGCGCAACGTTTGTCAACTGCTTTTGCTTATTTAAAAAATTGTCATGACAGTAAAAATAGAAATTCAAGACTTGAACTAGAGAAGTTGGATCATAAAATATACATAGAGGCCTCAGGGGGGCCTCGCGTCTCTTGTAGAAGCAGAGACCTGCCAGTTTGTGTGTACTTGGAGCTGATTCTGCTTGTTGCTAACTAGTGTACCTGACTGGCACTACATTAGTAGCATTAAATGCTATTTCCTAGTGCTGGAGAAAATAGAGACCCGAGCTCAGTTCGGCTCCAAGACTTGGGGCTGAGATTGGCTTAGCCACAGGATCCCTGCAGGTTGAAGGAGCTTTGGGACCGATTTCTCTTTCAAGTACCATGTCCTGGGGGTAGGACTTCTTTGTGCTGGTCATGTGGAGAAACAGTGTTTGGTTTGGTCCTGTGCTGACCCAGTATCTGTGTAAATGCTTTTGACTGATGAGTAACTGATGATGAGAGTAACTTGACTGGTGGTGAATTAAACCGAGCTTTTTCTTGTTACACCAGATAACCTTTACGATGAGTATCGGGTTATACATTCGCATTGTTGTAGTTTGTGTGTGCGTCTGTGGCTTTCTCTTCTAGAGACTTTGTGCTTCAGGTAACATGCAGAAATATAGCAGGAGTGATACTAAAATATGAACACTAATAGTGAATTCAGATTCTAGAAAGAAACAGTGGGTTCAGATATGGGATGCGACCCTTTTCTGGGAAGTGGACCTCTCCTGGGCGAGTTTCATTCCCCAGACTGAAGCCACTCAAAATAGTTAGACACTGAAAATTTAAATTTTGTTATTAACCTTGAAAACTGCACACGTATTGATCTCACTTGAAAATCATTAGCTCTTGAACAACTTCATCGCAAAATGCAGTGCTAGCTGAACAGTCTCATTTTTGCTAGACACCTAACCTTATGTGCATGAGGCTTATGGTGGATTAATTTAACAAGTTTGAAAACTTCTAGAGCAGAACAAGAGTTGTGATCCTGAACGAGACCAAGCCTTATTCATATTTGCTCTGCTCCTTCCCTTCCTTTTGTGTCTGCCGCTTTTGTGACAGCTTACAATACCTCCAGCAAGTGGCCGCCTGTGAAAGCTGGCAGTGCGCTTGTGTAGATGAGCTAGGTACTATGTGACTGTCTCCCCCCCGGCAAAGTGTGTAATTTGTGCTATATACTCATTCCTCACAGGCGCAGGGCATCTGATCCACATCAGCTCCAAAGCTTGTATTTCCCTGTTAACGGTTCACTTACACAGTTGCCTAAAGAGTGGGGTGGCCTTGATCGTTTTTATTGTCCTTGAAATATTCTGTATTTTTGTGCACGTGTGATTTGTTCGTGTTGTTCTTTCATGGGAAGCAGCTGTCTCTTGTTATGCAGGGAGCGATCAGATAGGTGAATAGACAAGGAAAAACAGAGTGTGGGGGGAAGATGAAGAAACACTGAAATGGAATCACTCTACCGTGCTCCCAGCAGGGAAATTTAATTTCTGGCAGTACTACTTTGCACTGACTCCAGCTACTATCCGAGGCCTGTTGCCACTNCTCCCCCCTCCCCCCCACCTGTGAGGGCCACTGAGAAAATCAGGGCTCCTGTGGAGGAAATGGCGGCTGGCTTCCCCAGTGCCTCAGGGACAGGCTGCTCCCCGGGCACAAAGTGGGGCCTGCTGCCCTTCTCCTCAGGGAGCATTGCTGTCATCAGGCATCGGTGTCCTCTGAAGGGACATGCAGGGTCTGGGGTGTTCTTGAGGTCTTTCTGAGGAAAACAGGGGCATGGTGGGCCCAAGGGGAACTGTGTAAAACAGCCAAAACAGGAGCCAGTAGAAGAATCACCTGTGTTGATCCACTGGGGAAAGAAATTCTTTGAATCCATCCTGGAGGATGTATATTGATTGGGAAAGTGTGATGCTGTTAACGCTGGCCTGCCATTAGTCCTACTGCTTGCTTCCCCCTCAGCTGAAACCCTCATGAAACTGGTTGTTTTTTTACTGCACTTGGTGTCTCACGGTGATAAGTTCTATGAGTATGCAGTGGTCAGGTGCTGAGTACCTGAGAGTGGAATCAAAGGCAAAGGTCTGACTTAAGTGTGAGCATAATACAATAAAAGTAATGCCTTTGCAGAAAGGATCTCTTTTCTCCACGCAAATTGTCCTGTAGCTCAAAAAAGTCACGGTGGGGATGTAAAAAGGGCATATGAAGCAGGAGGCAGCATGTCTCAGAACCTGGGAGAAGCTCTAATGAAGCGTTAGCAAGATGGTTGTCACAAGAAATCTGAGCGTGACAGGTCTCGCATGTCAGGGGCTCGACAGATGCTGCTGTAAATGTGCTGTCCCAGGCAAAACCATGTAATTAACACTGCTTAACTTGATGGCATTTGGATAAATGCAAATTGAAAAAGCATTAAAACAGCGTCATTATTAATGCGTTCCCTTAACAGTGTATGCGTGTGCGGTGTCTCCTGAGATTTCTAATGAGTTGTGCTTATACACAGTTGATACGAAAAGGGCTGGCGTGGGTTGCTTTGCAGCGCTGCTCCATTCCAGTCTTTTAAAGTATTTGGTAACAAGATGTGTTTGTTTAGGCTGCGGAGAACAGGTGCTTGTTTTTCTCTTAGCACAGACAGAGCATTTTGTTCTCCTCCTCCTCGCAGCAGCTCGCTGAGCTGTGCTTGGCGCTGTGTAAGCGCTGTCCATAGCGCTGCCGTCTCACGTTCGCAGAGTTTGCCAAGCAGCACCAGGGAACCCCCTGCAGCGATACCCGTGCAACATTGCCTTTTGTCTTAATGAGCTGATCTCTGTTTTCAGTCAGGGACCAGGGGGGAAATAGCAGCAATTAAAGATCCTGTGCGTTCTTTTAGGTTTCTCATTTCTCCTCATCAATAACTCCTCCCAATGCTGTGGTGATTTGTAGTCCCTATGAAAAATTAATAGCTATGAGCTCCTTGCTATTGAGGCAGCCTTCTGATGTCCTGGCAAGGGAACAGTGTAGTGGCTAGCAGGCAGTCAAGTTGCAAGTTGGGATCAAGGTATTTCTGTTGTTGTAGAAGATGGCTGCCTGTCTTGCTCGTTGTTTTAGTTTATTAATATATCAGTGTCACGCATGCTTTTCAAACTAGAATACAGCTTCATATCCAAAGTCAGTGTCATGGGTCTTTCATGAGTTAGTTTCTGCATTAGATCCTTTTCTAGCTCTTTAATGGTCTCTGTGGAATGTGCCAGCCTGCAATTCCTGCCACGCTGAAGACTATAACAAGCTGTCCTTGCCTGCAGTAGAGCTAGGCTGTTGCCTACTCCGTTTGAACAAATTGCTATGCTAGCTCTTCGCTGTTACAATGTAGATGTGTTTTTTGATCATGCCTATGTCCTTTGTTACTGTGTATACCAATACACACATTAAGTCAACTCTGTCAGGTCATGTAAATCAATGATAAAACACTGTCTGCTGTAAGGATGAACTAATTTTGTGTTGACTTGGCTGCAGTGTTTGCTGTATAGGTGAATTTGTTGCATGCATAGCTGAGGTTCCCTGGAGGTGTGCAAGGCCAGGTTGGATGGGGCCCTGGGCAGCCTGGTCTAGAATTAAATGTGGAGGCTGGTGGCCCTGCCTGTGGCAGGGGGGTTGGAGATTCATGATCCTTGAGGTCCCTTCCAACCCAGGGCATTCTGTGATTCTGTGAGGTTAAGCTAACTTGATTAGATTGAATTGGGATAGCTCCCTTTCTTTTCTCGGTTGCTTTTCTGAAGATCTGTAATCGTATGGTAAAATGGATGAGAATACTGACACCAGAGAACACTTGTTTTCTCACAGTCTGCCAGATCAAAGCTTTCCAGGCTCTCTCTTTCCTTTTGAAACTGAATCTGAAATTGATCAGTAAAGCATGTTTGCAGTCGTTGGAGCAGAGCTGGGTATCTGGGCTCTAACTGAAATTCTGATCCAGAAAAACGTTCTTCATTTTCGATGGAATGCCATTGATTTTGGTGTTGCGTGATGCGAGCTGCATCAGCGGTACATCGACTGCTGAAATGTGACCAGGCTGAGGTTGGCACATCTCGGTAGGTTTTCAAGGATTAAGAAAATATTTTCTCTCTCACTGGTGCTTGTTTCCTTGTTCCCATGGTGATGGCTATTAGCATGTCAGACCAGCTCTGAAGTTGTAAGTAACAATAACCAAGTTGCATGTAATATTTTGCCAGATAGTTGAGTAATAGGTTTGGAAATGTCTGTGTTTTTTTGGGTGGCCAGCTGAAGGCACTTACTGCACAGTCCTAGGCACTGTACAGATTTCTGGAAAAAAAAAGATCCCTTTAAATCTCCTTTTAAAATTAGACCTAAACTTGCCTTTTTAATGTATATGATGTAAGCTTACAAGCAAACATGTATGAAGTTTTTCTTTCTATGTCCTCTTGCAAAAAAAAAAAAAAAAAAAGGCAGTATTTAAGATAATCAAAGGGAGGAATTACTTAGAGCTAGCATTTTGCACATGGATCAGCATATGTGCTGCCAGACAAAGCAGCTATTTCAGAAAGGGAGCTTTCATTCACCTCAAACCCGTCCCCAGTCTGTCAAACACAACTGACTGTGAGCTCTGTTGCTGGAGAGCCTTTTAGGAGCAGCAGCTCAGTGGCTGCGACCAACTCACCGGATGAGTTCAGAGCAGGAGCTGTTACTTAGAGGGTAAGGGAATATGTAGGCCTTGGCTAACATGTATCCATAGTGAAATTCATCTTGCCGCACCAGACTGCACACTCTCCATTGTAGAATGGCAGCAACCTGGATGTTCAGGTATAGGTATGTCCCTCCTGCTCTAAACTGTCTGACAGCTACAAGAGCTGCGTGTGTTGTATTAAGCACAGACTATACTTTTTTTTTTTTCCTCCCTTTCCTTTTATTCCTCCCCCTGTTTCTGCAGGCTCTAATATAAGAGAGTCCTGGTTTCCTGGGGAGTTTCCAGGGTGATTAGAAAGGAATGGCACGGCTCTTTAGTTTCCTTTTGGAATCAGACATAACATGAACTTGCTTAATGTCTAAATATTATTATCACTATTATTTTAAGAAAACGAACAGGAAACTAAACCTGGCACCCCATAAATGCAGCTGGCACTGCCAGTGCAGCAGAAGCAGGGATAACGTAGCCATGTGGGAAATGTTCTTTGCGTAGTGGAAGGCAATCCCTCCCGCAGTGCTGCATGCAGGCAGGCACTCTGACAGCCCTACCAACGCGGTCTTGGTGTGTGCTGGCAGGAGGCAGGGCTGTGATGGATGGCTGCCTGGCTAGAGAAGTGGGTGCTGGGTGCCCCCGCCCGTGCTTCATTATTTAATTACATGGCAGCCCGAATGCTGGGCGATAAAATGCATTTTCACCCCTAGCTGTCTTCCATTTAGTCTGTCATGTTAATAGTNGTCTTTTTTTTTTTTCAAATGGGCCTGCTTTCTTCTCCTGACACTTAAAAATTGTCCCATTTTTTAAGGAGAAGCTAGTTGCTTGGTTCCTTGTCCATCAGCTGACACTGTGCACCCCAAGCAGGCAATTTCTTTCAGTGCTTTATTGACAAACCACTTTTATCCAAATGCCAGGGGCAGTGTGGGTGCAATTCTGAGAGAGAGTGATTGGGAACTTGCTCTCACAATCACTGGGGACTCCAAGGTAAATTTGCCCGAAAGCATATTTCGATGTGAGTGAGAATTGCCATGCAGCCTGTGTACACCGAGCAGGAGAAATCTAATGATAAAGGAAAGAGCGTGAAGTGGGAGTTGGAGCACGTATTTGCTTGCTGCTAGTCTGCAATCACTGGGTCTGTTGAAAGGCAGTGCTGGGAAGCCTTGAGGTTTGTCAGAGCAGAAGGCTGGCCAGCTGAGTTCCGTCGAGAGAGGTGATGCCAATGTCTGAGTCAGAAGGGTGGTTCTCACCTGTGTTTTCCTCAGAAGCTGACATGCAGTGGAAGTTATTAAGTGCAGTACTTTGCTGAGCAAGGCTGTGAGCGCAACGTTTGTCAACTGCTTTTGCTTATTTAAAAAATTGTCATGACAGTAAAAATAGAAATTCAAGACTTGAACTAGAGAAGTTGGATCATAAAATATACATAGAGGCCTCAGGGGGGCCTCGCGTCTCTTGTAGAAGCAGAGACCTGCCAGTTTGTGTGTTCTTGGAGCTGATTCTGCTTGTTGCTAACTAGTGTACCTGACTGGCACTACATTAGTAGCATTAAATGCTATTTCCTAGTGCTGGAGAAAATAGAGACCCGAGCTCAGTTCGGCTCCAAGACTTGGGGCTGAGATTGGCTTAGCCACAGGATCCCTGCAGGTTGAAGGAGCTTTGGGACCGATTTCTCTTTCAAGTACCATGTCCTGTGGGTAGGACTTCTTTGTGCTGGTCATGTGGAGAAACAGTGTTTGGTTTGGTCCTGTGCTGACCCAGTATCTGTGTAAATGCTTTTGACTGATGAGTAACTGATGATGAGAGTAACTTGACTGGTGGTGAATTAAACCGAGCTTTTTCTTGTTACACCAGATAACCTTTACGATGAGTATCGGGTTATACATTCGCATTGTTGTAGTTTGTGTGTGCGTCTGTGGCTTTCTCTTCTAGAGACTTTGTGCTTCAGGTAACATGCAGAAATATAGCAGGAGTGATACTAAAATATGAACACTAATAGTGAATTCAGATTCTAGAAAGAAACAGTGGGTTCAGATATGGGATGCGACCCTTTTCTGGGAAGTGGACCTCTCCTGGGCGAGTTTCATTCCCCAGACTGAAGCCACTCAAAATAGTTAGACACTGAAAATTTAAATTTTGTTATTAACCTTGAAAACTGCACACGTATTGATCTCACTTGAAAATCATTAGCTCTTGAACAACTTCATCGCAAAATGCAGTGCTAGCTGAACAGTCTCATTTTTGCTAGACACCTAACCTTATGTGCATGAGGCTTATGGTGGATTAATTTAACAAGTTTGAAAACTTCTAGAGCAGAACAAGAGTTGTGATCCTGAACGAGACCAAGCCTTATTCATATTTGCTCTGCTCCTTCCCTTCCTTTTGTGTCTGCCGCTTTTGTGACAGCTTACAATACCTCCAGCAAGTGGCCGCCTGTGAAAGCTGGCAGTGCGCTTGTGTAGATGAGCTAGGTTCTATGTGACTGTCTCCCCCCCGGCAAAGTGTGTAATTTGTGCTATATACTCATTCCTCACAGGCGCAGGGCATCTGATCCACATCAGCTCCAAAGCTTGTATTTCCCTGTTAACGGTTCACTTACACAGTTGCCTAAAGAGTGGGGTGGCCTTGATCGTTTTTATTGTCCTTGAAATATTCTGTATTTTTGTGCACGTGTGATTTGTTCGTGTTGTTCTTTCATGGGAAGCAGCTGTCTCTTGTTATGCAGGGAGCGATCAGATAGGTGAATAGACAAGGAAAAACAGAGTGTGGGGGGAAGATGAAGAAACACTGAAATGGAATCACTCTACCGTGCTCCCAGCAGGGAAATTTAATTTCTGGCAGTACTACTTTGCACTGACTCCAGCTACTATCCGAGGCCTGTTGCCACTAAGAAAGTACTTTTGTGGCAGTGGGTCCTTCAATATCCGGCCTATTCTCTTCCTGAAATGCCTGTTTTCTCATTGGCATGCATGGCTGGATCCCGTGACAAAACTAGAAGCCCACAAGAGCACCTCCAGCCAAATGTAACTCCTCAAAAACCTGCAAGAAATCAACTCAAATTTCCTATCTAACTTGGATCATTAATTAATTCTATCTCTGCCCCCATTATACCATTAGAAATATTGCCTGTGTCCAAAAGCATGATTACTACATCTGTTAGGAAAGGGAAGAAACAGAAGAATTAATGTTGATGATAATTTATACTGACATGCTGAGGATGGGGAGAGCACTAAGGGCCCTGAAGACCTGGCCGGAGGTTTCAGCTGAACATTTGGAACAGCGTAATGATTTGGGCATTGTTCTTTCTTCTCCTTTTGTTTTTCTGCTTTCTTTTTAAATTTTTTTCTCTCTCTTTACCTCAGTGACCCAAACAGTTTTTAAGTGCCTGCCATGCTAATGTTGTGTTTACACATCAACACTGCAAATACGTGGTTAGCAGGGAAATCTTTCAAGTGGTCCTTTTATTTTTTTCAGTATTTCGAAGGATCTTATGTGGTCCTTCTCTGTAGTACTCTGCAGTTCTGTGCCGATTGGGTCAGACTGGTGGTGCAGCCATGCAGGTGGTTAGGGAAGGGAGGTGTCCTGGCCTCTCCACCTACAGTTGCTCTGGGGATGTCAAGTCTTTGGATCTGTTATCCATGAGTTTGTTCAACCTTTTTTGAGATCCCTGGTGCTGCCTGGTTCATTAGCCTCATGAGGCAGCAAGTCTCAGGTATTCAGCATGACTCACGCAAAGAATTTTTCTTTCATCTCTTGGAAAATCAGTCTTCTCCTAGTTGTGGTGTTTTTTTTTTTGTTTGTTTGTTTTTGTTTTTTTTTTTTACCAATTCCCCTTGCTTCTCAGTCTGTAGCACCTGGCAAAGTGCAATTCCTTAAGCTTTATCCACTGCATTAATGATTTTTGCAAACCTTAAAATTGCATTCTAGCTTCAGCTTTCTCCTCCCTCAGCTGGGTAGCATCTCCTTATGCGAGGCAGCAGCTCCATTCCCTTTACCACGTCAGTTGCTCTTGGCTAACTGCTGCAACCTTCCTGAGACCAAGACTGTGTGCAGGATGGGGGCATGCCGAGGGTTTGTGAAGTGGCAAAACAACAGCTGTCCCTTTCACAGTAACCCTCCAGATGATTCACAGCATTTCATTGACTTTTTTTTTGGAGGCCACTGCACAATGAGCTGGTAATTTCAGATAACTGTCAGCGTTGACTCCAAGATCTGAAATTGTGACTGTCTTGAGTGTCAGCATTATTCAGGCATGGTGTAAATTAAAGGTAATGCATGGGGGCGGGGGGAGGTAATAAATTTGCCTAATCTGGCTCAGCTGCTTTCTTCTTCCCCACTCACTCAACTTCAGGTTTTTGCTGGAATTCATCATTTCTTCAGCATTTGACTACCCAGAATGTTTTAGTTTCATCTCCAGGCCTTGAGATTTCACAATTTACTCCATTCTTTAGATCTCTGATGAAGGTGTTGAATGAAGTCCTTGCAAACATGTATCCCTGGGAACACCAATGCTAGATGTTCTTCACACCGAGACCTTTTACTTCTTAACCTGCTTTTGGTCCAAAGAAGAACATTTCCTTCATGCCAATGGTAACTTAGTTTAACAACATAATATTAAAAAATATAGGTAGAATAAAATTATTAAAAATAAAATTACAGAAAATAATATTAAACTGATTTTTTTTTTCCATGTGAACTTTGTCAGAGGCCTTTGGAGAATTCTTCTCATCCATACACCAACTGGTTATTCATAAGAGTCCAGATGACCAAGGTAGGATTTTCCCTTCTAGATGACAAATGGTTTCCCTGCAAGTTTCTACACTAGAGCTTTTATTACTTATAACAAACTTGACCATCTTAGTAGGACTATAAATTTGACTTGGAGGTCTCCAGCTCCCAGGCTGCCTTGTGGGGCCATTTTGGAGATGGACTTCTCTCTGTCCATCTGCTATCTGCCCAGCTGCTGCTGGTGCTGAGATTGCATATCATAGCATATTCTTGTGTGTTTTTCTTGGAATTTCATCACAACTCTTGGGTGGATACCACCCTGAATGCATATATGGGTTAGGGGATGACCTGCTAGAAAGGAGCTCTTCAGAGAAGTACCAATATGTCCTGGTAGACAACAGGTTGACCATGACCCAACAATGTGCCATTGTGGCCAAGAAGGCTAGTGGTGTCTTGGCATGCATTGAAAAGACCATGGGAGGAGTGTGTGGTTCTTCTCTACTTTACTCTGTTTTGGTAAGGCCACATCTGGAGTACTGTGTCCAGTTCTGGGCTCTTCAGTTCAAGAAAGACAGGAAAGTTGTGGAGAGAGTCCAGCAGAGGGCCATGAAGGTGATTAGGAGCCTGGAGCATCTCTCTTATGAGGAAGGGCTGAGAGCCCTGGGGCTGTTCAGCCTGGAGAACAGGAGGCTGAGAGGGGATCTTAGCAATGCTTATAACTGTCTAAAGGGCAGTTGTCAGGTGGATGGGGCCAGGCTCTTTTCAATGGTGCCCAGCGACAGGACAAGGGGCAGTGAGCACAAACTGGAGCACAGGATGTTCCATATGAACATGTGGAAAAATGACTTTGCTGTAAGAGTGACTGAGCCCTGGAATTACTGTCCAGAGAGGTTGTTCACCAGATATTCAAAACCTGCCTGGACACTTTTGTGTGCAAGCTACTATAGTGTTAGCAGGTGGGTTGGACTAAGTGACTCCAGGGGTTGTTTCCAACCCCTGTGGTTCTGTCATTCCGTGTTGCCTGTAAACTTGTTTTCCTAGAGCAGCTTTTTGATTAATCTACCATAAAGATCATGTTGGCGGAGGTATTTCCCTCTGTATCTCCAGCAGCCATGGATGGTGCTGAGGCTTCTGTGTTTTCCAGCCCCAGCGTTTCCTGCAGCTCCTGGAGCAGTGCTGGTGGGGCTGCCCTGAGGTGCTGCTCCTTTCCATGAGGGTCTGTGAGGAGGGAGGAGGAGATCCCCACCTCTGGGGCAGCACCCAGTTCTCCTCATTGTCTATTTTCACCACAAAAAGGAGCCGAATCCACCTGCTGTGCCTGGCTTGTGGGTGATGCTTGCATTTTTGGTGGGAACTTGCGCAGTCCCTGCAGGCCCCCACAGCGAGCTCTGAGCGGTAACCACTGAGTATTTATATGCAATCAAGGCAGACCAGGATTTTCCATGGGCTTTGGGAGCATTTGTGAAGTTTTCTCTTCTCCTTCAGGTAAATGCCCTGTCCTTTTTCTTCTTTTCCCCTCCCCCCTCCCCCCCACCTGTGAGGGCCACTGAGAAAATCAGGGCTCCTGTGGAGGAAATGGCGGCTGGCTTCCCCAGTGCCTCAGGGACAGGCTGCTCCCCTGGCACAAAGTGGGGCCTGCTGCCCTTCTCCTCAGGGAGCATTGCTGTCATCAGGCATCGGTGTCCTCTGAAGGGACATGCAGGGTCTGGGGTGTTCTTGAGGTCTTTCTGAGGAAAACAGGGGCATGGTGGGCCCAAGGGGAACTGTGTAAAACAGCCAAAACAGGAGCCAGTAGAAGAATCACCTGTGTTGATCCACTGGGGAAAGAAATTCTTTGAATCCATCCTGGAGGATGTATATTGATTGGGAAAGTGTGATGCTGTTAACGCTGGCCTGCCATTAGTCCTACTGCTTGCTTCCCCCTCAGCTGAAACCCTCATGAAACTGGTTGTTTTTTTACTGCACTTGGTGTCTCACGGTGATAAGTTCTATGAGTATGCAGTGGTCAGGTGCTGAGTACCTGAGAGTGGAATCAAAGGCAAAGGTCTGACTTAAGTGTGAGCATAATACAATAAAAGTAATGCCTTTGCAGAAAGGATCTCTTTTCTCCACGCAAATTGTCCTGTAGCTCAAAAAAGTCACGGTGGGGATGTAAAAAGGGCATATGAAGCAGGAGGCAGCATGTCTCAGAACCTGGGAGAAGCTCTAATGAAGCTTTAGCAAGATGGTTGTCACAAGAAATCTGAGCGTGACAGGTCTCGCATGTCAGGGGCTCGACAGATGCTGCTGTAAATGTGCTGTCCCAGGCAAAACCATGTAATTAACACTGCTTAACTTGATGGCATTTGGATAAATGCAAATTGAAAAAGCATTAAAACAGCGTCATTATTAATGCGTTCCCTTAACAGTGTATGCGTGTGCGGTGTCTCCTGAGATTTCTAATGAGTTGTGCTTATACACAGTTGATACGAAAAGGGCTGGCGTGGGTTGCTTTGCAGCGCTGCTCCATTCCAGTCTTTTAAAGTATTTGGTAACAAGATGTGTTTGTTTAGGCTGCGGAGAACAGGTGCTTGTTTTTCTCTTAGCACAGACAGAGCATTTTGTTCTCCTCCTCCTCGCAGCAGCTCGCTGAGCTGTGCTTGGCGCTGTGTAAGCGCTGTCCATAGCGCTGCCGTCTCACGTTCGCAGAGTTTGCCAAGCAGCACCAGGGAACCCCCTGCAGCGATACCCGTGCAACATTGCCTTTTGTCTTAATGAGCTGATCTCTGTTTTCAGTCAGGGACCAGGGGGGAAATAGCAGCAATTAAAGATCCTGTGCGTTCTTTTAGGTTTCTCATTTCTCCTCATCAATAACTCCTCTCAATGCTGTGGTGATTTGTAGTCCCTATGAAAAATTAATAGCTATGAGCTCCTTGCTATTGAGGCAGCCTTCTGATGTCCTGGCAAGGGAACAGTGTAGTGGCTAGCAGGCAGTCAAGTTGCAAGTTGGGATCAAGGTATTTCTGTTGTTGTAGAAGATGGCTGCCTGTCTTGCTCGTTGTTTTAGTTTATTAATATATCAGTGTCACGCATGCTTTTCAAACTAGAATACAGCTTCATATCCAAAGTCAGTGTCATGGGTCTTTCATGAGTTAGTTTCTGCATTAGATCCTTTTCTAGCTCTTTAATGGTCTCTGTGGAATGTGCCAGCCTGCAATTCCTGCCACGCTGAAGACTATAACAAGCTGTCCTTGCCTGCAGTAGAGCTAGGCTGTTGCCTACTCCGTTTGAACAAATTGCTATGCTAGCTCTTCGCTGTTACAATGTAGATGTGTTTTTTGATCATGCCTATGTCCTTTGTTACTGTGTATACCAATACACACATTAAGTCAACTCTGTCAGGTCATGTAAATCAATGATAAAACACTGTCTGCTGTAAGGATGAACTAATTTTGTGTTGACTTGGCTGCAGTGTTTGCTGTATAGGTGAATTTGTTGCATGCATAGCTGAGGTTCCCTGGAGGTGTGCAAGGCCAGGTTGGATGGGGCCCTGGGCAGCCTGGTCTAGAATTAAATGTGGAGGCTGGTGGCCCTGCCTGTGGCAGGGGGGTTGGAGATTCATGATCCTTGAGGTCCCTTCCAACCCAGGGCATTCTGTGATTCTGTGAGGTTAAGCTAACTTGATTAGATTGAATTGGGATAGCTCCCTTTCTTTTCTCGGTTGCTTTTCTGAAGATCTGTAATCTTATGGTAAAATGGATGAGAATATTGACACCAGAGAACACTTGTTTTCTCACAGTCTGCCAGATCAAAGCTTTCCAGGCTCTCTCTTTCCTTTTGAAACTGAATCTGAAATTGATCAGTAAAGCATGTTTGCAGTCGTTGGAGCAGAGCTGGGTATCTGGGCTCTAACTGAAATTCTGATCCAGAAAAACGTTCTTCATTTTCGATGGAATGCCATTGATTTTGGTGTTGCGTGATGCGAGCTGCATCAGCGGTACATCGACTGCTGAAATGTGACCAGGCTGAGGTTGGCACATCTCGGTAGGTTTTCAAGGATTAAGAAAATATTTTCTCTCTCACTGGTGCTTGTTTCCTTGTTCCCATGGTGATGGCTATTAGCATGTCAGACCAGCTCTGAAGTTGTAAGTAACAATAACCAAGTTGCATGTAATATTTTGCCAGATAGTTGAGTAATAGGTTTGGAAATGTCTGTGTTTTTTTGGGTGGCCAGCTGAAGGCACTTACTGCACAGTCCTAGGCACTGTACAGATTTCTGGAAAAAAAAAGATCCCTTTAAATCTCCTTTTAAAATTAGACCTAAACTTGCCTTTTTAATGTATATGATGTAAGCTTACAAGCAAACATGTATGAAGTTTTTCTTTCTATGTCCTCTTGCAAAAAAAAAAAAAAAAAAAGGCAGTATTTAAGATAATCAAAGGGAGGAATTACTTAGAGCTAGCATTTTGCACATGGATCAGCATATGTGCTGCCAGACAAAGCAGCTATTTCAGAAAGGGAGCTTTCATTCACCTCAAACCCGTCCCCAGTCTGTCAAACACAACTGACTGTGAGCTCTGTTGCTGGAGAGCCTTTTAGGAGCAGCAGCTCAGTGGCTGCGACCAACTCACCGGATGAGTTCAGAGCAGGAGCTGTTACTTAGAGGGTAAGGGAATATGTAGGCCTTGGCTAACATGTATCCATAGTGAAATTCATCTTGCCGCACCAGACTGCACACTCTCCATTGTAGAATGGCAGCAACCTGGATGTTCAGGTATAGGTATGTCCCTCCTGCTCTAAACTGTCTGACAGCTACAAGAGCTGCGTGTGTTGTATTAAGCACAGACTATACTTTTTTTTTTTTCCTCCCTTTCCTTTTATTCCTCCCCCTGTTTCTGCAGGCTCTAATATAAGAGAGTCCTGGTTTCCTGGGGAGTTTCCAGGGTGATTAGAAAGGAATGGCACGGCTCTTTAGTTTCCTTTTGGAATCAGACATAACATGAACTTGCTTAATGTCTAAATATTATTATCACTATTATTTTAAGAAAACGAACAGGAAACTAAACCTGGCACCCCATAAATGCAGCTGGCACTGCCAGTGCAGCAGAAGCAGGGATAACGTAGCCATGTGGGAAATGTTCTTTGCGTAGTGGAAGGCAATCCCTCCCGCAGTGCTGCATGCAGGCAGGCACACTGACAGCCCTACCAACGCGGTCTTGGTGTGTGCTGGCAGGAGGCAGGGCTGTGATGGATGGCTGCCTGGCTAGAGAAGTGGGTGCTGGGTGCCCCCGCCCGTGCTTCATTATTTAATTACATGGCAGCCCGAATGCTGGGCGATAAAATGCATTTTCACCCCTAGCTGTCTTCCATTTAGTCTGTCATGTTAATAGTGAAATAAATTGCTCTAATTGCCTGCGAACTTCATCAAACTCATATTTCTCCTTTTTTTTTTTTTTTTTTAAATTGAATATTTATTAAACTTCATGTCATGTCTTGCTTGGTTGGTAAAAGTGGTTCGGTCCCTGCATAACATCATGCTTAAAAATACAGGGTGTCGTGTTTTCCTCCTCCTCTTGAATTTTAATTTAGGCTGTGAAGTTTTTGCATTTGTCTTCATGTTAATCATGTCATTTGAAGGAAGAGGAGCAAGTTTCCAAACATCTTTGTCTTTACATAGAGTACAGTTCCGATCCAGCCTCGATGTCTAAATGGCGTCGGGGCCAAGTATGAGCCTGGCATGAATTTTCTGGAGCTTGCTGCTGTGTTGCAAGGAGTGGGAATGCGAGGCTGCTTTCAGAATACCAGAGCCAGTTAAAATTTGTCAAGTGCTCATCTGGTTTTGGGTTGTTTGTGTACCTTTTGACTGCAGACATGTGCAGGGGAGTGCAGTGAAATGTGCTTTGAAGCAGCACTCTTTGGAGTCCCGCAGGAACTTTGAAGGGAAATGACACAAGCCTGAATTGATTCTGAATTAACTGTGGGTTTAATACTTCAGGCAGGTGGGCAGGGGAGAGGAGATTGCTCTTGGATTTGATTCTCCGAGGCAGAGAATCCTCCAAGAAAACCAAATGTTGTGAGACGTGAAAAAGAGGGAATGGGAAGCACTGGAACATGGACTAATATTTACTTGCAACCATATTAGTATGACACCATAATTTTCTCAAGGATGCTTAAATAGCAATCTCTGCTGCCACTTCTTCTTTTATCATAATTTCTTGAAACTAATTTCTAGACTTTGTGGTCATGGGGAAAATAGAAGCAAAACTGGAAAGTTCCAAAACCATATGGCAAAGAAAAAGGTTTGAAGTGACTAAATATGATTGTAAAACATATTTACAATGATTTTTTAATGTCATCGTGTTAGTGGTAATTGTATTTATTTTTGAACAGCTTGACTCCTGGTTTGCAAGGCTGTGCCTTTAGAAAGCTCTGGATGGTATCATAGTTTCTGCACAATATTCAGCAACATAGGCCCTTCTTCCACGCGTTTAAAAAGTCGGACACGGGGACAGGTATTGAGGGAGGACTTGAGGTACCATAATTCCAGTTGTGTGTTTACCTGAGAGGAAAATAAAGCACCTAAGCTCTCATGAGAGTGAAGAAGAAAGATGTTCTAGTGGCCAGAGCATCATTTGGCTGCTTTGTAAACAGCCTTTGGATTTTTAGCTCTTCCAGCGTTTCTCTTTTTTCCCCCTGGTCAACTGAGGTGCCCCTCTCCTGACTTTAAGAGTAGCGCTTCTCTACCTCTTATGTCTCTGAAAAGTACTTGCTAGCTCATCTGTAAGGTGCTCATCATCAGGTTCTGGGAGTGAGGGTCCAGCACTGCCGGCAATGCCTGCCAGCTCTGCTGGTGGATGGGTGTCTGCATGAGGAGCTCGTCCTTCCTCTGCTCCCCTTTGGAGGAGATCCTGGAGCGGTTGCCACAGCAGTTGTAGTTTTATGCTCCGCTCCTTACATAAATTATCGTGTCCAAGTACGTATTTGGTTTGCTTTATTTTGCCTCCTTTGTCAGCTTTGCAATTTCCAAAACTCACAGGAGGTAAAATTCCGCCTGCTCAAACTCAGGGGAAAGCAGAGTCGTGCCAAGTGATCGCTTCCTCCAACTGTTTGTAGGTTTTCAGTTCTGCCTGTCCGCTTCCTTTTTTCTGCTCTGCCCTTTTACTACTGATAATTGATGTTCTAAACTCTGGAATGAGCGACATCTTCCTGGACATCTTCCTTCGTGGATGTTGCTGGGAGCATGGTATGTATGCATAAGCAAGGTGCTGAAGTGAGAATGCAGATCCATTTTAAAAATAATAAAAAATTGACCAGTCTGTATTTTCAACCTAGGTAGCAAATGCACTGATGAGAGTTGATCTGTTTGTGTGAAAGGCTTTTATCAGAATGCTGCTGGAATTGCACATAATGGCTCTGTGCACCTTTTGTAGTCAGAGGGGCTACAATGGCAAAGACTTGCTGAAGGAGTCTCATCCCATTCAGTAAAAAGGAAAAGAAAGTTAAAAGTGTGATTTGTGTTCCAACTGAAGAAATGAATGTGGGAGTACTTATCAACAGGCACAGCTTTCATGTTTATTCATCCTAGGACTACAAGCACATATTTTAGCATCTGAATGATTATAAATATGTTTACTAGCTATCAAAATCAGAGCTATTTAATTTGAGAAGAACATTTCATATTCAGATGCGTTTCGCTTTTCACTAGTAGTGCTAGTTATCCTGTTCAGCATTCACGGTCCTGGCATTCATCATTGTTAGCTCACAGCATATTGAGATACAACTGAGGACCAGTGTCAGGGAGGTTAAGGGACATTGTTGTATATTTTGATTACTCTTGCTTCAGCGTGTCTCGACAGAAAAATTGGATACATTATGAATATATGCAGCATTACCCAGCATATCCGAAAGGCAGCCTTTTTCAATTTTTCTTGTTTCAAGTAATGTGCATGTCCAAAGAAAATTCTAAGTATAGAGTCAATAAAATAAGCCTGACTCAATTAGAAAGGATTGCTTGCTTTGAAATACCTATCTCTAAAAAGCACCTTCTGTGGCTGGAACAAAACCAGTGATGATGATTGCGATATACGAACCCATCGGGGCACACTTGCACATTGCTGCATTCGTTTCCTAGTTGGTCTTGTCCAACACCACAGAATGTTAATTTGCTGTGGCTCCCGATTTCTGTTCTTGTTCCTTTTTCCCCCCCTTTTTTTTTCCTGCTTGGTAAGATATCTTTGCTCAGAGTTCATCCACCTGCAGCTTACATCAGCGAAATGAACAGTCCACAAAGGTTTGCTGGAGTCAACAAAAGGAAAGAGCAGAGAAAAGGAGATGAGCCCATCAATTCACACAACAAAGCTTCAGTCGTGGCTGTGGACACTGTAACTACCTCAGTGAGGACAGTGGGTAGGGAACGCCTTCCTCGTTACATGAGCGGGATTTGCTGTGGAAGACTTCTTAATGACCGAAGCTCTCCTTTG
This sequence comes from Pavo muticus, assembly GCA_016647715.1. Taxonomy (NCBI): domain Eukaryota; kingdom Metazoa; phylum Chordata; class Aves; order Galliformes; family Phasianidae; genus Pavo; species Pavo muticus. The sequence continues at coordinate 411,599 of JACDJE010000146.1, read as the reverse complement.
CAAAAGTTCTTGCTTAAGTGCCAAACACTGAGAAGGTCTTTCTGGGACACAGTTTCATACTTCCCTCCTGCTGGAGTCCTGTCCTGCCTCTTTCCTTTCCTAGAACCTGTAACAGACTATGCCAAATGAAACATGAGTGTCCCAGTAATGTTACTGGTCAGTTTGTCACAAACCTCGGGCTTGCTTCACAAATCAGTGCAGAAATCACACTGTTTTGTGAACATCACTGTTTGACTACTGTCCTATGAATTACAGGGAGTTCAATGCAGCACTTTTTGGTCTCTCTTTATCCTGCCTGTGCTGAAGTTTAGTTTTGTACCTTTTATCTGTTTTGGAGCATTTTGCTTCATTGCCCTCGGTGTTTCCTGTGGTAGTGCCCTGCTTGCTAACTACAGTACAGCAGCGCGCCTCACAGCCAGCCCATCCCTGTTTTTCTCTTCCTTTCCTGGTTCTCCTTCCCAGGTTATGCACTTGATTTTCCTAATGACCAGTTCTCTTGAATTCTTCCTTTGCTGCCAGTGCAGACAGCTACCCCAACTGCAGTCTTCAGTTGTGAACAGTTTCCATCCAGCTATTAGACATAGTGTTGGATATCTGCTGAGCCCTCAGAGCAGGACTTCAAATGTAAGGTAAGTGTTCCTGGCAGCAGTGATCTGGCCAGAACTGCCCATAGTGTCTCGCTCCCTTTTCTCGTACTTGCTGTGGTGCTATGCTGTATGGAAATACAGTGGAAATGCAAAATAAAGGAGTAAGCGGGAATTTTTTCCTATCATGTTGTGAAAAGTCTGTAGTTCAATAATTTTTCTTCCTTGTAAGTTCATTTTTTTTCTTATTCAAGCCCTGCATTAATCATTTTGGAGTGCCTAGTACCCTTCTGCAAGACATTGGTCCCTTCCTCTCAATCTCTGGCTTGCTTACGGGTTTTTTGTATTTGGTGTGATACTAGTGGTGGCTACAGGCAAGTAATATTAATTTGTAATCTAAGGCACTGGGAAGGGAAAGGAATTTCCTAATATACTTGTTTTGGGGGGGGGAAAAAAACAGTAAAACACCAGATACTTGTGCTTAATGGGTGTATCTTAGGGCTGGATGTCCAAAAACATTTGGCATCCCATAGCTCCCATTGGGGTCAATGGTGCTCAGTGTGAGCGAGGGCAGGAAGGTTAGCAGTGCCTTCTGCTGTTGTCTCACCTACGCAATAAGCCTCCCAGCACAGCATCTATCCAGTAACGTCTGAGTGGAGGGTTGATTTGATGTAAAACACCACGCGTATAATCCACTGGAATGGCTGTAACTGTGTAAGTCTGCTGGACTCAGAAGAATTGCTTGTCTTTGTTGTAACCAGCTGCTACATTTCAATATACAAAGGAGTATACAAATTCCCTCGCTGTTGAAACCTCCAGGTGAGAAGAGAGCTTAAGGGTAAAATTTTATTTATTGCCCACATAGCCTTCAGCATGTTTTGTAAATTCTGTTTGTCCTTTAATATCATCTTGAAGCTATAATAGTCCATAAGGCAGTGTTGTAGAGTTCTCTTTCCTGGAAGGTTGTTATTTCTGTGGTCTCGTATTCAATTAACAGAAAAATTGCCCATAATGGTGGGGTTGAGGTTCCTTCTCAGGTGAACCTAGTGATTTGGTGTACTTAGTGGTTCTCAAATGTGCAGATACTCCCAAACACAGCAGCACCCGAATGTGGAGGCATCTGCAAACGATCTGCTTTGTTTTTTCAGGCAGGGGACCCTCAGCACTTCCTGCAGATTGGCCCTTTTTCTTTCTGTGAAGTATCTAAAGTTGCTGCTACTATTGGAAAAAATAATTTTCTTTGTTACTGCCATTTGAAAGCAAGCTGCAGTACTGAGCCTGAGTTATTTCCTACTTGATTTACTCTTGTAGATGGAGAATATGGGAGAAAAGCATCCGGTGTTTTTAGGGAGATACTTGTGTTCCTCTGCCAGATACAGAGCAGTGAAAGAAGTCATTATGCATAACAAGATATTCTCAGGAGATCTGCTTAGCAGAAGGGCACAGTGTTAGATGGAGTTTGTTTACTGAGTTCCCAACAATGGTGCAATGGACCAGGAAACGTCACTAAGGCAATTTGTCCTTTCCTTTTTTAGAGTGATTATGTCTGAACAGTGCAAATTAACTTGCTTTCTCAGGCTGCTGCTTAGGTGAAACAATGTGCTGATGTAAAGGCATCCCCTTGCTCCAGAGCTGAGGTAGAGGATGCTGAGTACATGCATACATAGGACAAAAGTGATCTGTAAATCAAATGCAGGAAGCAAGCAGGCTGATCTAATCCCGGACCTACTGTGTATTTAGATGCTACTGTAACTCAGGTTAGCTCAATTGGAAGGGCTGCATACTTTCTGGGGGAAGAAAAAGAATTACTGCTGATACTCTGTGATCTTTTCACACAACAGAAGTGTCCATCAGCTACCCCTGCTTGTTTGTGCCTGGAGTGCAGGCCATTGCAGTACAGCCCATTGTTCAGCCTTGTGGCTCACTACAGTGACTGGGCACTGATATTATTGGGGATGTTGGCTCTGAATAATGCAGTGTCCTTACTGCTGCGTATCAAACACTGTTTCACGTTGCTGGCAATAACGAGCTGCAACTTGAGCACTGCAGAGGAATATCTCAGTATCTTGGGAAGGGCATGCAATTAATGAGGGAGCACAGTGCACGTTTAGGCACATGCTATTTGTTATGTGTGCTTGACCAAAGCAGAGAAGCATATTATAGCAACTCTTGCTGAATCTGATTGTGACCTGCCTGTAAAAGACCTGGTTTTCATTCTTTCTGAATCATTATGGTTTTTTTTCTCAGATTGCCCAAAATGTTAGTGCAGCAGTAATGAAAGCAAGAAAAAAATGCATGCTCCTGTGGAATTTAACTCAAAAGGAATATTTATCTGTGATGTTACTGCAGTCTAGCATGGGAGTCTTCTGAGAGATTTCCATATGTGCTGCTGAGAATTAGGCTTGAGCATCAGTGGGAACTCCGTGCCCAGCTGCCATTTGACCTGTAGCAGTCTCTTGTCATGGAAACACAGGCTGATTCCTATTTGCTAAGTAGTAAGTGAATCTCTTCCCCCCTCCATCTGGTTAACCAAAGTCTCCTCTTAAACAGGAGTCCTTTTTAGTCTTGTAACTAATCCTTACAACGTGATGCAATTAGGGTTATGATTTGGATTTCCTCAATTGCTGGAGTGGGCTCAGACTATTAAAATCAATGTGTAATGTTTTCTTACACACTTGAGCCCGTCTTGATGGAGCTGTGCAACTCAGACCTCCACCATGTTTTGTTAGAAACTCCTGTGCCTGCTGGTGATAAAGCCAAAATGTGCCATTCACAGGAACATGGCCACTTCCCTGGGACTGAATTTCCTCTGCGAAACCTCCTAATGTGAAATGATCACCTATTTCAGGACAGTATGTCTGCTGTGATCACTTCCAGCATCTCCTGTTTAGCTCTTTCAGTGCCTGATTGTGTTTCAGTGAACTTATGCCAGTAATCACTTTAACTGCAGTTCTTCCTAACGCCATCCTCTGGCCTAACGAGTACCACTAGTATTTTTGTTTCTCATAATTAAATACATTTTTAATATCAAAGTTATGTTCGTATACTCTCCTTTGCAAAGCAGAACAAAGCTCTGCAGGATTTAGCAGTGCAGCTTTTGCCTCAGTACTAGCAAAAGCCAAATATTGACACGCCCTCTTCTCCTCCTCTTGGTTGCATTACACAGGAGAAATTGGAAAGCAGGAGTTATCCTCATGTGAGCGAGCCTTTGAAAAATGTTCTGCTCGAGGCTCAGCTCAGTTTCTTCCACCTCCTGGCATGTGGAAGATGATGGTGACCTCTCAGCAACCTTTGGAGTATTCAGTGACATTTAATTCTCAATTAAAATCTTTGTGGTTTTTCTGCTTGCCAGCAGATGACGGTACCGCAGATCTCTCAGCGCGTAGCCTAGGGGCTGGCTGGGGAATACCAGAGGACGTGGTGATGTTAGTTCTCTGGAGTGATTTGGGCAGGAGGTGTTGTAAGCCTATATACTGCTGTTACGTTCTGTAAACTCATCCCTAATCCTGTTCTTCAGCTTTTCTTTGTTTTTAGCGACTTTGTTAGAAAGCATAGAGATATGAATTAAATCAGCAAAGGAAAGCAGGAAGCTGGCAAAAAAGGCACTCGGGAAAATAGATCAAGTGCACATTCAGTAGATTAATTCCAAGTCCCACAGCCTATTCTGAGTCCAGTGAACAGATCAAGCACAAACATAGAGAATAAAAGTAAAGAAAAATTATGTGACGTTTCAGTCAATAGTTCATAGGTATTTATTTTGTTCTATTTGTGTCTTTTATTGTGACTTTCCCTTGGGCTTGCCTTTGGTTAAAAGGTACTCTGAAGGTTTGATAATTACTGGGTTTCTACCTTTGTTCTCAAGGCTGTGCCATCCAGCTCTTTGTTTCTTCCCCTTCCCTCCCTCCCCCCCCATATATTTTCCTTCTTTTGGCACTGCAATTTAGAAACAACCGTTAAAAAATCCCCAGGAAAAGCCAGCTCAGGTAGAAATAACTTAGATACAACTTAGTTATTTATTTTGAGGAGGAAAGTTCGACAGGCTTTAGTGCTGTTTTTCGTTTGTTTTTTTTTTTTCCACAGATAGACAGTGGGTGTCAGTAATGGATATATCAATGCAGTGGGAACCTGGAAAATTAACACAGCTTTTTTTCCCTAGTGGCGGTGTTTGTAGGCCACACTCTCTTGAAAAGCTTTTCAGGTGTATACTGTACCTGAAGATTTTGCTATGGATTTTTACACTTATTTAGGCATTGCATGTTTGTATTCACGTATGCTAAATTGCTTCTCTTGGGAGATATCAAAACTTCGTCCAATTAGCAAATTAAAAGGACAGATTAGACATTCATTCCAATTTTCAGGACTTCCAAGTTAAGGATCAGTGATTTTGGGCCTGTATTTTATGGCATTGTCAATTGCAAGGACAATGCTGTGAAATGTGGTCCATTGTAGATGTAAATGTTGTTTTGTTGTCTACCTAATGTTCCCAGCTGCCGAGCTGAGAAGATAGAAGCGTCTCGTTGCTTTGCCCAGATCATTAGCTGTTTATTAGGGTGTTGCCTTAGAGAAGGTTTTGACTTTTTCAGGTTTTGATTTTTCCTCCTTTCTCCTTCCATTAGTAACTCCAAGTGAGTACAGCATTTCTGAGCCGAAGGATCTATGTATCATATCGTGTATTGTGCCAGCTCCGTGCCAGCTATGAGTTGGATGGCAGTCAGCGATCACACAATGTAACATAGCAGTGCCACATGTCTACAAACCCACACCTGGCTCCAGAGGCAGGGATTCACTGTGGGGCTGCTGTGAAGGGAGAGCTGTGTGTCTGTTGTGCTCTTGGCCTCTGTAGGCATCTGTCTTGGCTGTGGTTAAGGGCTCAGTGTAATGACCTTAGTGCATGGTGGTGCTTGGCCTCTGCACTCACTGTTTTTTAACGTGTGTGTTGGCCAGCATGGATTAAGGACCAGTAAGGCTTTGGTAGAAGAATGTCATAGAGTATGTGAAGCTCAGCCTACCTGAGCTGTGCGATCTGAAGGCTCTGAGTTGCAGGACTGGAAACTGTTCACCCAAAACACCAGTTGCCTATGACTGTAATTAGAAGGATAGGAAAAAAAAAACATCTCAAGCTGCCCTCCCAAGAGTAAGGAAAATAATGTAATCAAGCCTATAATAATTATTTTGCCATAGATGCTGCTCTTTTTCATTCCCTGAGCAGTTAAACCAAATGTGACTGTTTTCCTGGATGGCGGCAAACCACGGACCTGTCACCTGGGAGTCGTTCAAGCTGCTTTGGCGCTTTAAGTTTGCAGCCAGTGACCTCCATAGTGGTCGTACCACCAAATGTCACACTCGAAACACTGGAAGTCAATGAAGCATCTAGACTCCTCAGTATATCAGCATTTAATTGACAGTGCGCAAGACCTGCTTGTGATTTACAGCCCGATAAAGGGACGCACTTTTCATGCTCTGCCAATGCAATTGGCAGAATATTTTAGGCACAGATGGCACATTAGCCTTGGACAGCTGGTTCCCTCTTTGCTGTCACATCCTAAGACCATCTAACTAATACTGTCACACACTACCCAGATCACTGGGTAACTGAGAGAGGTTCTCACGCGTGGCTTTGTGTCAGCCTGAAGGCACATGAAAATCAATCTGCTAAAGGACCGCCTCTGAGAGGTTTCCAAGACTTAGCACCCTACCATGCCCTTCTGGATATTCACTTGCTGACCTCTCCCTTGTAGCTGCGTGAGTGTAACCAGAGAGTTTCTTCCTGGTTGTGTGATGTGCACATGTGCAGCTTGCAGAGTGTGGTTCTCTCCTTGCAGCGTCCTCTACTTTGCATCTGTACAAATGTGGATCCAAAAAAAGAGAGAGGCGAGATGCGAAACAACTACGTAGAGTTCATTTATTGAACTGGAGAACAAGTAGGGATCACTGAAAGGTGTCTATTTTGAAAAGTGTCTCTTTAATACTTAGAAGGAAAAAAAATGAAGAATGCATGGGGGAGAGGCAATAAATAGCGACGCTGTAAATTAGATGTAGATGATAGCAAGAATAAAAGAACTGAGAATGAAGTAGGACTTCAAATGCTCTCTGAAAAAAACAATACATTTTCTGGAACGCAGTCAGGCGGGAAAGGTCTGGGGTGGAAAGCTAAAAGCTGTGTTTGTTGGTAGATGAAACACATTTTTCACATCAGAAACTTAGTATTTCAAGGTATGATCCCAATAAAAATACAACAGTTTTATTTTTCCAAGGCATAGGAAATATGAGGTCCATAATTTCTTACTATTCTATCAGAGCTTCACTGACTTCACTACAAACAAACTGCTGTGCAGAAAGCCTTTAAAACGTGTCTTGTTTTACAGCATCAAATACAGAGTCTAAGAGCTCTTGATGGAATTCGGACTGGCTTTTATTGATGCCAGCAACTAGACCAGAAAAACCGGAGCTTTGTGCTTGCCTTTACATAAGATAGAATACAGTTTGTTGTAGAACAATCTTCTTGGATTCTGGAAAGGTAACCAGCTGGGGTATGGGTGCACTGGAAGGGAGGAAACCTCCTTGCAGCAGGGCAGCGTGGAGAAAACATCTGCTTGCCTTGTCCCAGAGTTCTGCCGTGAGAAAAGCTGCACTGCCTGTGGCTGGAGAGCAACGTGGTTTAGCCTGGGGTAGGGCAAA